>RJWK010003844.1:0-62184 GCA_004363435.1 Platanista minor | reverse complement strand
CCCCCCGGCCTGAGTGAGCCAGAGCCCCCGAATCAGCTGCTCCTTTAACCTCGTCCTGTCTGGGCGAAGAAAAGACGCCCTCAGACGACCTACATGCACAGATGGGTCTAAATACAAAGCTGAACCCCGGGAGCTGTAAGAACAAAGAAAAGATAGGGAAATCCCTCCCAGCAGCCTCAGGAGCAGTGGACTAAATCTCCACAATCAACTTGATGTACCCTGCATCTGTGGAATACCTGAATAGACAAGAATCTTCTCAAATTGAGGAGGTGGACTTCGGGTGCAATGATATATATTTTTTTTTCCCCTTTTTCTCTTTTTGCGAGTGTGTATGTGTATGCTTCTGTGGGTGACTCTGTCTGTATAGCTTTGCTTTTACCATTTGTCCTAGGATTCTATCTGTCCGTTTTTTGGTTTTTGTTTATTACTTAAAAATTTTTTCTTATTTTATTTTAATAATTTTATTTTATTTTACTTTATTTTCTCTTCTTTCTTTCTTTTGTTCATTCATTCTTTTTTTTCTCCATTTTATTCTGAGCCCTGTGGAAGACAGGCTCTTGGTGCTCCAGACAGGCATCAAGCCTGTGCCACTGAGGTGGGAGAGCCAAGTTCAGGACACTGGTCCACAAGAACCCTCCCAGCTCCACGTGATATCAAATGGCACAAATCTTCCCAGAGATCTCCATCTCAACGCCAAGACCCAGCTCCACTCAACAACCAGCAAGCTACAGTGCTAGACACCCTATGCCAAACAACTAGCAAGACAGGAACACAACCCCATCCATTAGCAAAGAGGCTGTCTAAAATCATAATAAAGCCACAGACAACCCAAAACAAACCACTAGACGTGGACCTGCCCACCAGAAAGACAAGATCCAGCCTCATCCACCAGAACACAGGCACTAGTCCCCTCCAGCAGGAAGCCTACACAACCCACTAAACCAAACTTAGCCACTGGGGGCAGACACTAGAAACAACAGAAACTACAAACCAGCAGCCTGTGAAAAGGAGACCCCAAACACGGTAAGTTAAGCAAAATGAGAACACAGAAGCACACAGCACATGAAGGAGCAAGGAAAAACCCACCAGACCAAACAAATGAAGAGGAAATAGGCAGTCTACCTGAAAAAGAATTCAGAGTAATGATAGTAAAGATGATACAAACTCTTGGAAATAGAATGGAGAAAATACAAGAAACGTTTAACAAGGACCTAGAAGAACTAAAGATGAAACAAGCAACGACGAACAACGCAATAAATGAAATTTAAAATACTCCAGATGGGATCAATAGCAGAATAACTGAGGCAGAACGGATAAGTGACCTGGAAGATAAAATAGTGGAAATAACTACTTCAGAGCAGAATAAAGAAAAAAGAATGGAAAGAATTGAAGACAGGCTCAGAGCCCTCTGGGACAATACTAAACGCACCAACATTCGAATTATAGGGGTCCCAGAAGAAGAAGAGAAAAAGAAAGGGACTGAGAAGATATTTGAAGAGATTATAGCTGAAAACTTCCCTAATATAGGAAAGGAAATAGTTAAAAGTCCAGGAAGCACAGAGAGTCCCATACAGGATAAATCCAAGGAGAAACATGCCAAGACACATATTAATCAAACTATCAAAAATTAAATACAAAGAACAAATATTAAAAGCAGCAAGGGAAAAACAACAAGTAACACATAAGGGAATCCCCATAAGGTTAACAGCTGATCTTTCAGCAGAAACTCTGCAAGCCAGAAGGGAGTGGCAGGACATACTGAAAGTGATGAAAGAGAAAAACCTACAACCAAGATTACTCTACCCAGAAAGGATCTCATTCAGATCTGATGGAGAAATTAAAAGTTTTACAGACAAGCAAAAGCTAAGAGAATTTAGCACCACCAAACCAGCTATACAACAAATGCTAAAGGAACTTCCCTAGGCAGGAAACACAAGAGAAGGAAAAGACCTACAATAATAAACCCAAAACAGTTAAGAAAATTGTAACAGGAATATACCTATCGGTAATTACCTTAAATGTAAATGGATTAAATGCTCCAACCAAAAGACATAGACTGGCTGAATGGATACAAAAACAAGACCCATATATATGCTCTCTACAAGAGACCCACTTCAGACCTAGGGACACATACAGACTGAAAGTGAGGGGATGGAAAAAGATATTCCATGCAAACAGAAATCAAAAGAAAGCTGGAGTAGCAAGTCTCATATCAGACAAAATAGACTTTAAAATAAAGACTATTACAAGAGACAAAGAAGGACACTATACAATGATCAAGGGATAAATCCAAGAAGAAGATATAACAATTGTAAATATTTATGCACCCAACACAGGAGCACCTCAATACATAAGGCACATACGAACAGCCATAAAAGGAGAAATCGATAGTAACACAATCATAGCAGGGGACTTTAACACCCCACTTTCACCAATGGACAGATCAACCAAAATGAAAATAAATAAGGAAACACAAGCTTTAAATGATACATTAAACAAGATGGACTTAATTGATATTTAGAGGACATTCCATCCAAAAACAAAACAATACACATTCGTCTCAAGTGCTCATGGACCATTCTCCAGGATAGATCATATCTTGGGTCACAAATCAAGCCTTGGTAAATTTAAGAAAACTGAAATCGGATCAAGTATCTTTTCCAACCACAATGCTATGAGACTAGATATCAATTACAGGAAAAAATCTGTAACAAATACAAACACATGGAGGCTAAACAACACACTACTTAATAACCAAGAGATCACTGAAGAAATCAAAAAATACCTAGAAATAAATGACAATGAAAACACAGCCGCCCAAAAGCTATGGGATGCAGCAAAAGCAGTTCTAAGAGGGAAGAGCTATACAATCCTACCTTAAGAAACAAGAAACATCTCAAATAAACAACCTAACATACCTAAAGCAATCAGAGAAAGAAGAACAAAAAAACCCCAAAGTTAGCAAAAGGAAAGAAATCATAAAGATCAGATCAGAAATAAATGAAAAAGAAATGAAGGAAACAATAGCAAAGATCAATAAAACTAAAACCTGGTTCTTTGAGAAGATAAACAAAATTGATAAACCATTAGCCAGACTCATCAAGAAAAAAAGGGAGAAGACTCAAATCAATAGAATTAGAGATGAAAAAGGAGAAGTAACAACTGACACTGCAGAAATACAAAGGATCATGAGGGATTACTACAAGCAACTCTATGCCAATAAAATGGACAACCTGGAAGAAATGGACACATTCTTAGAAATGCACAACTTCCGAGACTGAATCAGGAAGCAATAGAAAATATGAACAGCCCAGTCACAAGCACTGAAATTGAAACTGTGATTAAAAATCTTCCAACAAAGAAAAGCCCAGGACCAGATGGCTTCACAGGCGAATTCTATCAAACATTTAGAGAAGAGCTAACACCTATCCATCTCAAACTCTTCCAAAATAAGCAGAGGGAGGAACACTCCCAATCTCATTCTACAAGGCCACCATCACTCTGATACCAAAAGCAGACAAAGATGTCACAAAGAAAGAAAACTACAGGCCAATATTACTGATGAACATAGGTGCAAAAATCCTCAACAAAATACCAGCAAACAGAATCCAACAGCACATGAAAAGGATCATACATTATGATCAAGTGGGGTTTATCCAAGGAATGCAAGGATTCTTCAATATACGCAAATCAATCAACGTGATACACCATATTAACAAATTGAAGGAGAAAAACCATATGATCATCTCAATAGATGCAGAGAAAGCTTTCGACAAAATTCAACACCCATTTATGATTAAAACCCTGCAGAAAGTAGGCATAGAGGGAACTTTCCTCAACTTAATAAAGGCCATATATGACAAACCCACAGCCAACATCTTCCTCAATGGTGAAAAACTGAAACCATTTCCACTAAGATCAGGAACAAGACAAGGTTGCCCACTCTCACCACTATTATTCAACATACTTTTGGAAGTTTTAGCCACAGAAATCAGAGGAAAAAAAGAAATAAAAGGAATCCAAATTGGAAAAGAAGAAATAGAGCTGTCACTGTTTGCAGATGACATGATACTATACATGGAGAATCCTAAAGATGCTACCAGAAAACTACTAAAGCTAATCAATGAATTTGGTAAAGTAGCAGGATACAAAATTAATACATAGAAATCTCTTGCATTCCTATAAACTAATGATGAAAAACCTGAAAGTGAAATTAAGAAAACACTCCCATTTACCATTGCAAGAAAAAGAATCAAATACCTAGGAATAAACCTACCCAAGGAGACAAAAGACCTGTATGCAGAAAAGTATAAGACACTGATGGAAATTAAAGATGAAGCAAACAGATGGAGAGATATACCATGTTCTTGGATTGAAAGAACCAGCACCGTGAAAATGACTCTACTACCCAAAGCAATCTACAGATTCAATGCAATCCCTATCAAACTACCACTGGCATTTTTCCCAGAACTACAACAAAAAAATTCACAATTTGTATGGAAACACAAAAGACCCCGAATAGCCAAAGCAATCTTGAGAACGAAAAACGGAGCTGGAGGAATCAGGCTCCCTGACTTCAGACTATACTACAAAGCTACAGTAGTCAATGCGGTATGGTACTGGCACAAAAACAGAAATATAGCTCAATGGAACAGGAGAGAAAGCCCAGAGATAAACCCACGCAAATATGGTCACCTTATCTTTGATAAAATAGGCAGGAATGGACAGTGGAGAAAGGACAGCCTCTTCAGTAAGTGGTGCTGTGAAAACTGGACAGGTACATGTACAAGTATGAGATTAGAAAACTCCCTAACACCATACACAAAAATAAGCTCAAAATGGATTAAAGACCTAAATGTAAGGCCAGACACTTGCAAACTCTTAGAGGAAAACATAGGCAGAGCACTCTATGACATAAATCGCAGCAAGATCCTTTTTGACCACCTCCTAGAGAAATGGAAGCAAAAACAAAACTAAACAAATGGGACCTAATGAAACTTCAAAGCTTCTGCACAGCAAAGGAAACCATAAACAAGACGAAAAGACAACCCTCAGAATGGGAGAAAATACTTGCAAATGAAGCAACTGACAAAGGATTAATTTCCAAAATTTACAAGCAACACATCCCGCCCGCTCAATAACAAAAAAACAAACAACCCAATCCAAAAATGGGCAGAAGAACTAAATAGACATTTCTCTAAAGAAGATATACAGATTGCCAACAAACACATGAAAGAATGCTCAACATCATTAATCATTAGAGAAATGCAAATCAAAACTACAATGAGATATCATCTCACAGCGGTCAGAATGGCCATCATCCAAAAATCTACAAACAATAAATGCTGGAGAGGGTGTGGAGAAAAGGGAACCCTCTTGCACTGTTGGTGAGAAGGTAAATTGATATAGCCACTATGGAGAACAATATGGCGGTTCCTTAAAAAACTAAAAATAGAACTACCATATGACCCAGCAATCCCACTACTGGGCATATACCCTGAGAAAACCATAATTCAAAAAGGGTCATGTACCAAGATGTTCATTGCAGGTCTATTTACAATAGCCAGGACATGGAAGCAACCTAAGTGTCCATCAACAGCAGAATGGATAAAGAAGATGTGGCACATATATACAATGGAATATTACTCAGCCATAAAAAGAAATGAAATTGCGTTATTTGTAGTGAGCTGGATGGACCTAGGACTGTCATACATATGGAAGTAAGTCAGAAAGAGAAAAACAAGTACCGTATGCTAACACATATATATGCAATCTTAAAAAAAAAAAAGCAAATGGTAAGAAGAACCTACAAGTAAGATGGGAATATAAAGATGCAGACCTACTAGAGAATGTACTTGAGGATACGGGGAGGGGGAAGGGTAAGCTGGGACAAAGTGAGAGAGTGGCATGGACATATAAACACTAACAAACGTAAAACAGATAGCTAGTGGGAAGCAGCCTCATAGCACAGGGAGATTAGCTCGGTGCTTTGTGACCACCTAGAGCGGTGGGATAGGGAGGTTGGGAGGGAGGGAGATGCAAGAGGGAAGAAATATGGGGACATATGTATAATTATAACTGATTCACTTTGCTATAAATCAGAAACTGGCACACCTTTGTAAAGCAATTATACTCTAATAAAGATGTTAAAAAAACTGTATGTCAATGTAAAGATAATTATTAAAGAGACATATAATGGAAAAAATAATTATTGGATAGTAATAAGAGTACTTATAGCTATATCATATTAATATGGTTTAAGAAATCCAGAGGTTGATGGGAGGGGAAAAAGGCATATACTATTTCTTCCACATGGGAAGAAAAATTAGACAAATAATTATGGAAAGAGAATGTCTTGAAACAGAGCAACTGGAGTCTCTGTTCAGGTCTTTAGCCTCCTAGTTGCTAACTTCTGCTTGGTTCTTTGGAATCTAACCCTGCTTTTGTGCAGGTCTGCAGCGAGCCAACTATGTCTTTTACGAGAAACACATATTGGGAGATTTCCCATTCTATAGTTCTCTCCTCTCTGAAGATTTTTCCCCTCAGTATCCATTCACTCTGACATCCACAAACCTTGACTTGTTGCAGATGCGTCCAGTAGGGCTGCCTCTTGCTTTCAGCCAACTGGGAAGTGCTTTCAGCAAACTACAGAGGTAACAGTGAGGCTGTTCATGCGTGATTCCCTTCTTTCAGGGATCATATCCCTTAAGAGACTTTCCTTTTCTCCTTCTTTTCCAGAACAATTCAGTCCTAAAGCTATTAGATGACCCAAGCAAGGCAGGTTCCCAATGCCTGGAGTCTGGAAGAAGCTACGGTGGCACAGAGAAAGGTGTCTGAGCCTGACTAATGTAAGGTGGGTGTCACCATGGAAGGGAGGCCCAGCCTGGAGTAGCAGAAAGCAAGTGGAAGAATGAGGGTATCTGCAAAAGAAAGATGCCCAGTGCAATCTGTCAGAACACAAGTAAAGTGAGGATGGCATCCAAAGGACATTATCAGCATGATGTGGTAAAAGACCTTAGGAACAAGAGATCTGGATCTGATCCCTGCTCTTTTGCATCATCTATGACCTTGCCAACATCACTTAATATCTTGGCCACTTTATTAGTAACATTGAACTAAATATATACTGACCATATCTAGCTCTGATGGTTGATATGAGTTTAAAATGAAATTGAGTTAGTGTAAGTATTTATCCTATATATATAGTACATATGGTAGTATAAATAAAAGTACTTTGAGAATGGTAATGCATTATACAAATAAGTTATTTTCTATGGGAATAATGATTTTTTTTCAGAATAATCAGAAAGCATCTTGCAAAACACGTCACCTACCAGTACTGAGTTCTTTTTCAAAGGTTTGTGTAACTCCACAGCAGACAGATCACAAGCTTTGGAATTTGTATCCCCAGCTCTGCCAGCTACATGATATTGAGCAAGTTACTTTCTGAGCTTTGGTTTTGACATCCAAAATAATTACACAACTTCACTATGAGAAATAAATGATATAATACATACACTTAGGAGTAAAGGGAAAATTATTACCAACTTAAGAAAGCTAATATCAATTTCTAAAACCCTAAGTTAGTACCACTGGGAAATTTAGGTACTAATTCATTTTTATGGAGGTTTTCAACCTGCTAATTAATATTTGAATATTTCTTTATGTGAGATTTTCTTATATTTGTAAATGATCACCAATATCTTAAGAAACTAAAACATTATCTCATGTCTTTAAAGATTGAGAATTTGTGGGAGAATGTTAGAAAAAGAATCCCTAATAACTGATTAATCCCAATTCAAATTAAGTAGAGCATAGGAACAGAGCCAAACTAATAGCAAGGAAATAATGTTTTTCATATCTATTTTTTTCTTTTTTCTTTTTTTTTTTTTTTTTTTTTTTTTTTTTTTTTTTTTTTTTTTTTTTTTTTTTTTTTTTTTTTTGCGTTATGTGGGCCTCTCACTGCTGCGGCCTCTCCCGTTGCGGAGCACAGGCTCCGGACGTGCAGGCTCAGCGGCCATGGCTCACGGGCCCAGCCGCTCCGCAGCATGTGGGATCCTCCTGGGCTGGGGCACAAACCCGTGTCCCCTGCACCAGCAGGCGGACTCTCAACCACTGCGGCCACCAGGGAAGCCCTCATATCTATTTTTAAAATGCTATTTGTGGAAAATAACAAGAGACCAACCACTATTTGTTTGGCCACCTCATCATTTTGGTAACTACAAGTCTGTTCATCTAAAATGTGAAAGGCTGACATTTTTAGTCAAGAATTTGAAATGTTAATGTTGTGTTAATCTGGGAGCAAATCATTTCCTATTTAAATGGATCAATTTTGTCCAGGAGAGAGTTGTAATCTCTAATGATGTGGTAAGTCATTTAGAAATATTTGAATAGTTGTGGAACCAAAGGGTCTGTCACTGAAAGAGACCAGGCAATAGTTTCAGGAAAAGGTTTAATAGAAACCAATGTCAGCTGGTGACCATTTATTGTCCTTGGTTTTAAAAAGTACCTGTTTATGGTAATAATATGGTTCTAAATAAATACAAACAACCATGGCAAGGAAAATGGTAAAGATTAGTATACTTGACTGACCTTCCAATAAAATTTCTCTTTCTCCCAGAAATTGCAACCATTCTTGGCAGGAAGCTCTTAAATTGTTAGAATATCAGAAGGAGAAACGAGAAGCAGTCTCTATAAGAGATGCAAACTTAGTCTGATGATGCAGCCTTTAAACAAAGACTTTACCTACCACAGCATCTGTTTGGCTTATCTGATTTTCTGTTTTAATTGCCTCCATAAGAGTATCAGGCTTAAGGACAAAGGAAACACAAGTAATTCTTTTTTATAACTACCCTCCCCCATATAACCTATACAACTAGACTATCTAATACCAGCAACAGAGGCAGACAAAGCAAGTGAACTGAGTCAGGACAGGGTTGCCAATACATAAATATAAGAATGTTCCGTGGCAATATTTGAGACATACTAATACTAAAAAAAAAAAAAAAAAAAAAAATCATTGTTTATCTGAAATCCAAAGTTAGCAGGTCATCCAATTTTCTTTTTTGTTTGTCATTGTTGCTGCTATTGTGGCTCTTATTTTGTTTTATTTTGCTTTTTGGCTAAATCTGCCAACCTTAACTCAGAAACCTCAGTTCTATTCTATTGTTGGCTCTGCTGCTTATTAACGGTATGATCTTGATTGAATTACTTTCCCTTGGATTTCCAAATTCTTCAGCTAAACTAATGATTCCCAGGTTCCATTTTTATGTTTCTACTTTGAGGAAAATCTCCACACTTAGTGAATCATTTCCAGGTCACTCATGGATGACTGCTGAACAATCAATTAATTATCTGAAGAAATGTTACAATTTGGTAACTGTGAATAAAATTAACTCTCTAGCTTTAGTTATTTAGAGGAGGATGATGACGTCAGATAACAGTCAACATTCTGCCTTTGTAATGGCCTTGGAAGTGGTCACACCCCCTCCCACTCAAACTATCTATAAAATGTTTTAATTCTATTCCCCTTCCTCCATCCCTAAATCTCCTTGCTTTGAATATCATATTATCAGACTACACCACTCCCTGTTGCAACCATTTGTGGACTTCAGGGTCACTCTCCATCATTCCTGGAGATTTTATCTCTTGGCTAACTGTCACTCTCTCCAATACTACTCCAACCATAATTCTTGATAATTTCATTATCCACATGGATGATGCTTCAAACACCCTGAAAGTTCATTTCTTTGACTTCCTCTTCCCACATTTTCTTGTCTTCCACCCTATCTTATCACCTTACTCCCATGGGTATACCCAAGACCCTGTCAGAACCAAAGATGTAACTACTCCATGATTTCAACTTCAAACATCCCATTTTGTCTACACACTTCATCCAGTTCCCCAACTCCAATTATCCCGTCCCCACCAAGGCCTGTTACCCTTAGTAACTTCTCACTATACCTTGCCCTCTCATGTCCTCATTTCCCTCTAGCTTAAATTTCACAGTCTATCAGTATCTTAGACATTATAACTGTTTATTAATATCCGGTTTTCCTACACTCCCGGAAACCTAGAAATATTACCATTCTACACCTTTTGAAGTTAGGCCAGGCAATTTTAAGATATTTCTGTAATTCACTCCTTCCCCTATTGTCATAGAAACTTATTTTGTGCATTACCCTTGCACTTCAAATATCCAACACTTCCTTCTCAACCTTTACTCAGCTGATGGCATTGCTTGAAAAAAAGAAAATAAAGGAGGGGAGAGAGACAGACAGATGGGTTCAGAAAAGGACCTCACAAGTTATAAGAATCTAGATTATATACATCCCATAAATGTGCACATAAGCTCTGCCTTTCTTCCTGTTAATATTGGCACATTGTCCATGCTCCACTCCAAGGTCATCTCCTCCACTTTTACCCAAGACACTAAGGAAAAAAACACCACTCTTTCAACTCTCCCTCTTTCCAGAATCATAATTTTCCTTTCTGTTGGATTTTCCCCATCAGCACACAAACATGCTATAATTTCTCCTATTATCTTAAACCACTTCTGACCCTACCTCTACTTGTAGCTACAGCCCTTCTTCTCTGTTTCTCTTAACCCCAAAGTTTCTCAGATGACTTGCCTGCACTCGAGGTTTCCCATTGCTCTCCTCCCATACATTCTTGGGCCCATTCCAGTCAATGTAACAAATAACCTCCATGTATTTAAACCCAGTCACTGTCTCACTCCTCATCTTATTTGCCCTATCAGCAGCATTTGACACACTTGATCATCTCCCTTTGCAGTCTCTTAACTTTGCTTCCATGACACCACACTCTCCTAGCATCCTTTCTATGGCACTGGCCATTTCTCCTCAGTCTCATTAGCCAATTCCTCCTCATCTCACTAAACTTTCAAGTGTGGGAGTACCTCAGGGCTCATTCCTAGAATGTTCTATCACTTATTTAGTGATCCTGTCCATCCTTGCAGCTTTAAATATAACTGTACACAGATAACTACAAAATACATATCTCCATCCTGGACCTGTCCTCTGAAAGCAAAACTCATATATACTCTTGGATAAATAATGGCATCTACAACATAACTTGTACCAAACCATGCTCCTATCTTTCTCCCAAGTCTGTTTCTTACACAGGTTTCCCCATCTTTGCTCCATCCTTCACCTTTCTCAAGCCAAAAACTTAGAGACATTATTAACTCTCTCACATCCCACATCCAACCATTAGGAAAAGTGTATTTGCTATACCTTCAAAATATCCAGAATTTAATTATTTTCTCCACTAATTATGTTTTCAACCTAGCTGTCACTATGTTTTGTCTGGGTAATTTTGGTACCATCCTAACTGCTGTCCCTCTTTTGATTCTTGTCCCTTATAGTATATTCCAAACACAGCAGCCAGAGTAATGCTTCTAAAACTAAGTAGATCATAGCATTTTTCCATATGAAACCTTCCAGCATCCCTTCATCTCACTCAGAAAAACCAAACTCCTTACAATGGCTAGAAGGCCTTACATGATCTAGGTGTGTTCTCTCTTCCACAAGCCAAGTACTTACTCATTTTGTGTCAGAAACACTATTGTTCCTGATGTCATTCAAGCATTTCAGAAACGTATTTCTCATTTGTGGCTGTTGCATTTGCCCTTCCCTATGCCTAAGAACGCTATTTCTCCAGCTAGCTGCATGACATACTCCAATGCCTCCTTGAAGTCTTGTTCAAAGCCACCTTCTCAGTGAGGTTTTCCCTGGCCACCCTGATTAAAATTGGAATTCCGTCACCCTGACTGGCACCCCACCCCCATCCTCCTCTACCCCACTTTAGTTCTCTCCATAGAACCTGATATTTATAATATAAAAAAATACATTGTGGATAAGTTAGAAAGCATAGATAGAAGGAAAAAATTCTAAAGAGAAGCCATTATCCCTACCACCCAGACATACCCTTACCATCTCAATATTGCTGCCAGACATTATATGAACATTGATTACATCATAATACTTTTTTAAATTTATTTTTTGGCCACGCCATGCGGCATGCAGGATCTTAGTTTCCCAACCAGGGACCGAACCTGTACCCCCTGCAGTGGAAGCTGGGAGTCTTAACCACTGGACCACGATCATAATACTGTATTAATACCTACTTTTGAGTTAAGATATAGTAAAAATCTTTCCATTGGAATCAATATTAATTTATCACATCATTCAGTCCTTTTAAATTGCTGCCCTACAGAGTGTCATAGTCTCATCCCCTGGATACACAGGTCATCTGCCAAACCTTAAACAGTTTGACATATAATTTGAATATAAATATAAATATATATAATATGATATACATAATATATAATACAATATTGTAATTATATAATATATAATGTACATAATATATAATATAACATAATATATAATATTGTATAATATAAACATAAATAGAAGATAAATATAAATGTTGAATATAAATATCATTAAAATATCGTGTGCATTTTATGAAGCTATTGAACTATTACTAACACGGATGAAATTTACCACTTGAAGGTATTCATGAAGTAGCTATTGAATCTGACTTTTGCATACTGAAATGAGTATTTACTGCAATGCCTAATTTTGTCAGACATACACTGCTAAGTATATACGTCATTAATGAGATGCACACACCACATGTTAGTAATTGTAAACAATCAGGGCTCTTTTCAGTAAATCACTCACATTTGTCAACTTGGCCTTTTTCTATTTGCATGTTTTCATTTTTCTGGTGTGGGCCAATATAACAGCGAAATGTGATGAACCAAACTCTAGAGAAGGTTCTCTCTTGGCAAACTAAGGGTGCTAGCTTGATATCTACCCTCACTCAAAGTACCAATTCACGTGTAAGGTGATGTAGCTGAATAACACCAGAGTAGGAGTCAGGAGGCCTGGAACTCCATTCCTAACCCTTGCCACTAACCTGCTGTGTGACTTGCACCAGTGGTTCTCAATTGAGGCCTATTTTGCCCCCAGGGGACGGTTAGCAATACTTGGAAACATTTTTCATAATCATAACTAGGGGGTTGCTACTGGGATCTAATGAATAGAGGCCAGAGAGGCTGCTTGACATTCCACAATGTGCAGGCCACACCCAGCCCCATGACAAGGGATTATCCAGCTCAAGATGTCAACAGTGTTGAGATTAAGAAACGCTAAATTAAGCAAATCACTTTACTTCTCTAGGTTTTGGTTTCCTCATCTGTAAAAGATTTTTACCATGTCTCAAAGACTCTCCACTAATAAGCTTGATATAATGAATTGCACTCATGGAAGAGTATGGAAACATTTAATACAGTTCAAAATGACTTAGAAACAGCAGTTATTTTCAAACGCATTTCAGAATAATCTGATACAGAGGCAAGGTACATGACTTGAGAAAATCTGGCAAAGGTAATAGAATGCTCGTCTCCGGGCTTCCCAGTCAACTGGACTGTCAACCTCATCGCACGGCTTCCAAGAGACAATGTGACACTGTGAGAAATGCCTGGCTGGAAGTATTTGCTGAAGTTTTGGTCACAAACTACAACAAAGCCTGTTTTTATTCTTCTATCTGTATAGAGTAGGTGAAGTTTTCCTTCTCATTTTTGGGTTGCCTTCAGAGACCTCAGGCAATTGAGTTCATCAAACAGTCCATTTGATTTTCTTCTGTGTTGCTAATTCAAGTCTTTCTCTATAAACCCCAAGCCACAGAACTATTAAATAATTGATTGCATAGATTTATCTTTCAAGTTTTATAGATCTGTATCAAAAGTTTTATGTCCCATGGAGATCTCTTACAGAAAATAACATTGTGTAGCATATTTTATTCATCTTCTACTGACTTGATTAATCTCTTATTAGGGAATTAACCACATATACTGGATCCTATAAATTGTGGTCATTTTAAAAGTACTTTAAGAGGAATAAATCCAAGCACACTGGCTCTTCCCACTATACCATCAGAAGCCCAATAAAGACACAATTTACAGTGCTGAGCTGTTCAAAATGTTTGTACTGTTTACATACGCTTTTGTTGTGAGAAACAGATGAAAAGGTTTCAGATGTCTATTGTATCCAGGTAACCAACTTTCTCTGATGGCTTCATGGGAAGCATAGGTTACCAGTTATCATCTCTCTACCGGAGCTGAATTACCCTTATTAAATAAAGCTAGTGCAGACATAAGAAGATTCAAGACAGTGATTACAAATTCTTCCTGAACTAGTTGTGACAGAGTACTTGGTTTCAATTTGAAAGTCACTCATTATTTGAGAAAAAGTCTTACTGAAACAGGTGGGTGAGAGCATCACTATTTCTCTTCTATTTTATTTTTGAGTGGAGGTTAATTTGAGATGCCGTGAAAAGCAAATGCAGAAACACGCTTTTCAGGTTCCACACCTTTAATGAATGAGGAAAGCCAATTTTGTGTCAAGTAAGCACCCAATTAGACAAATGGCAGACAAGGACATGGATCTGAGAAGGGTGATTCTAAGTCGGGTTTTGATATCTCATCTTCTTGAGAGGAGGACAGACTTTCCACTGAAGGGATAGCTTGTTGGGTTAACAAAGAAGTGCCACTCTAAACCTCAGCTATACCTTGGAAAGACTCATGTTTGTGCAAATGGAAAAAAAATGCATTGTGTTTACGATCAAAGATTACTCCAAATGAAATTAAGAAGTAATTAACTAACTTGTAAATTCTAATGTTATATTTTGCACAGGAAGTGTTGTCTTAGACTAAAAAGAGCATGCATATTGTTCAAATGCTTTAAAGGATTACAAAACATAGGAGAAGCAATATGTTTGACCAATGTTAAAAGTACCTTGTTTTGCTAGTGGGAAGCAGCCGCATAGCACAGGAAGATCAGCTTGGTGCTTTGCGATCGCCTGGATGGGTGGGATAGGGAGGGTGGGAGGGAGGCAGACGCAAGAGGGAGGAGATATGGGAACATATGTATATGTATAATTGATTCACTTTGTTATAAAGCAGAAACTAACACCATTGTAAAGCAATTATACTCCAATAAAGATGTAAAAAAAAACAAAAAGTACCTCGTTTTAAGCGGCAAGAAATTAAAATGAAAACAGCAAATATGTGACTAGCGACCCGCAGAGTATAATAAGTATATATCTTGCTACTATCGCAAAATTCTTTCCTGTAACAATACTTTTTCATTTCACACTCAGGCCTCAGCAATTCTGATATATTACTTCATTACAATAATATAACATCAGCAACAGCAACACAAATAATCTGTACTGGTGATAGTGAAAACCATACAGATGATAGTGGCAAAATTTAGCAACAATTTCTTAATCAAAAGCATGAAGTGAGGGGCTTCCCTGGTGGTGCAGTGGTTAAGAATCCACCTGCCAGTGCAGGGGAAATGGGTTTGGGCCCTGGTGCAGGAAGATCCCACATGCCACGGAGCAACTAAGCCCATGAGCCACAACTACTGAGCCCGCGTGCCTAGAGCCCGTGCTCCACAACAAGAGAAGCCACTGCAGTGAGAAGCCCACACACTGCAACAAAGAGTAGCCGCCGCTTACCACAACTAGAGAAAGCCCGTGTGTAGCAACAAAGACCCAACACAGCCAAAAATAAAATAAAATAAATAAATTTATTTTAAAAAAAGCATGAAGTGAAAGTTTGTTGAAACGTAAAAGATAAACAGAGCAGATTCATCATCCACTTAAATTGATTATCATTATGTAATATAAAACCAGCACATCACACACATTCCAGACATCAAATAAATTTCACTTTGGCCATCAAAATCACCTACTCTGAGAAACATTTCTTAATCTACCAGAAGAAAAATGAACAGTGGAATATTACACGTGTTTGTATCCTTCAGATGGAGGTGATAATGTCACAAAATATTCCAGGTTCTTACCACATAAGTATCTAATCCACCTAAGAATAGTCATTTATCATCCACTACAGTGAGTCCCCTACATACGGAACCTTCAAGTTGTGAACTTTCAAAGATGTAAATGTGCCCAGAGAAAGGAGGAAGAGAGACAAGAGAAAGAAGAAGTAACTGAAGAACCAAAGAGATTCACAACACAGGAAATGGCAAGGGGATTTTCTTTATTTGAGAAGGCACTGTTAGTTTTTGAGGCATAGTACCTGAACATAGAATGGTACACGAAGGTTGCAGCAGCTGTTCAGAATGCAATCCAGTGCTACCATGTCATCTACAAGAAAAAAGAGCTACTACCCAGACATCACTGGATCATTTTTTCAAGAGGGTAGATAGAATTGAATCCAGCAAGGAACCAGAACCTGTGCCATCCATGTCAGGCATGAGTGAAACTGCAGCTTGCCTTTCACCTCCTATGGCTGATGATCCTTCAGCTCTACCATCTCCCACCTCCTCTCCCTCCTCCAGTCAGTAACTCTTCTTGTCTGTTCACTAGATGCCAGCCCCTGTATGCCACCTGTTGTACTGGACAACTGTACCTTTCAAGGTACTGTACTGTAAGATTAAAAATGTTTTCTTTATTTTGTGTTTGTTTTTTATGTATTATTTGAGTGAAAAGTATTATAAACCCATTACAGTACAGTACTATATAGCCGATTGTGTTAGTTGGGTACCTAGGCTAACTTTGTTGGACTTACGAACAAATTGGACTTACGAACATGCTGTCAGAACAGAACTTGTTCATATGTAGGGGACTTACTGTAAATTACTGAAAATTTCATGTGGAATTCAGATATTTCATACCTTTTGAATTAAGTAAATATCTTGGAAGTCTCTGGAAGTGAAATCAATGTATGATTTTGATTTATGTTGCAGAGGCATCAGGGATCCTAACAGAGTTGTGCAGGATCTCCATAGTTCTGCATCTTCATGCTGCTCTGTGGGGAGTTGAACTTAAGTATCTTGACTTCTCTGTATCATTTGAAACTGTGGATTACCCTCTTGCTTGGATCCTAGCCATTGAAGTTTTCATTCTCCTTATCTGGCCATTCTGCTGGCTTCTGCTCCTTCTCTTATACCCTAAATGTAGGTGCCTTTCCCAGGACAGAACAAGTCATTGACTCTCTTCTCTATATTGTGTTCCTTAGCAGTTATAGTCTCTTATCTCACAGCTTCAGCTACCACTACTAACAATGGTATATCCCTTGTGCCACCTCACAGAGCTAATGCATCTATACTAGCTCTTCCGCTTAATGTGGTTATCACTATATTGTCATATCAACATATCCCTGTTAAATGTCTTGCTTGAGGAAACTCAGCAAAAGAAAATAGAATGCTGGTCCCCTGAATCACCAATCAACTGGACTGTCAACCTTCTTATACTGCTTCTAAGAGGTGATGTGACACTGTAAGAAAATGCCTGGCTGGTATGTTGTGCTTAGGTTTTGGTCATGAACTAGGACAAGATCCGTTTTTCTTATTTTATTTGTATAGCCTAGGGGAAGCTTTCCTCCACAAATATATACCGACTTCAGAGACCTCACGCACCTGAATTCATCAAACAGTCCATCTTTTCCATGTTGCTAACTCAAGTGTTTCCCTATGGATCCCAAGCCATAGTAAATATTCCTTGTTCTGCAGATAGCTTTGAAGTTAATCCTGCTGCCCACTGATTTGTAATACATATGTGCCCATTTTTGTTGCCCACATCTAACAGGGAAAAGTAATCATAACAAGATCAGCTCTTTTTCATTGAGTGCTTACCTTGTACTAGACACAATCACTCTGTGAGGTATTATTATGACCAACATACAGATAGGAAAAACAATCTCCAAGGCTATCATGTAACTTCTCCAAAGTTACACAGAAAGTGGCAGAGTCAGGATTCAATTCCAGTTATGAATTGAAAACCTAGTCTCCTGCCACAATGCATTAGAAGGCAAAGTGTCTTTGTTGTTAACTCTTCTGATTACCTGCTTATTTGGAATCTCTCTCAGTAGCATGACTGCTTCGACTTCCTCATGTAGATGTTTTAAGTTAGACAGAACTGGGTTTGAATCTCAAGGAAACCAAAAATTCATGTGACTTGCTTTATGGCAATATTTGCTTTATTGCAATGGTCTGGAACCAAACCTGCAATATCTCAGATGTATGCTGGTACTGCCAATGAAAATAACCACCAACTTGGAATTCTTCAATTCAATAGTTAACATGTCCATCAAAAGTAAAGACCAATTAAAAGCATATACATACTAAAAAAACTGAGAGGATTCACGGCCAGCAGACCCACATAAAAGAATAAAAGGAACTTTTCAAGAAGAAAGAAAATCATCTCAGTGAGAAATAAGAAAATAAGGGATCTGGGAGAAGCATCACCAGCATCCACTGCAGGGAAGATGGAGAACTGCACACAGATTCTTACCTGTTTCTGCCCTGAAGTGATGCCTATCACTTCCAATCACATTTCATTGGTCAAAACAAGTCCTTTGGTCATGCCTAATATCAAAGATTCTGGGCCCAGAAGGAAGAAAACTACAAATATTGCTAAGTAGCACAAATGTCTGCTGAGCATTATTAAGATAAAGGGGTTTCCTTTCTTATTATTAATTTATTTTATTTTTGGCTGCATTGGGTCTTTGTAGCTGCGAGCAGGCTTTCTCTAGTTGCGGCGAGCGGGGGCTACTCTTTGTTGCAGCTCACGGGCTTCTCATTGCGGTGGCTTCTCTTGTTGTGGAGCATGGGCTTTAGGTGTGTGGGCTTCAGTAGTTGTGGTGGGTGGGCTCAGTAGTCATGGACCGTGGGCTCTAGAGCGCAGGCTCAGTAGTTGTGGCACATGGGCTTAGTTGCTCTGCGGCATGTGGGACCTTCCCGGACCAGGGCTCGAACTTGTGTCCCCTGCATTGGTGGATTCTTAACCACTGCACCATCAGGGAAGCCCAAGGGGTTTTCTTAAAAGGTTAGAAGCACTTGTTTTATATTGGAAAGGAAGCTGATTTAATAATGATGATTACTATGTACTATTATTATTTAATAAAATATAATTCTATCAAGGAAAAAAATAGGAAAATAGAGAAGGGCCTGAAAACCAATGGAAAACTCATGTAAATCTAAATAAATATCTATCATACAAAAACAATAATAAGTTCCTATGGGGTTGAAAACAGAATGAAAATAAGAGCACAGATGATGGAAAGAGGTAAATGTGTAAAAAATGTTCACAGCAACATTGTAATAACAAAAAAAAAATTTAGAAACAACCCAATCTCTAATAACAAGAGAATGGACAACTAAATTATGCTGAGGGCATATGATGACCCAACATATAAGCCAAAAAATAAATAAGCTAACTGATTTACACATCAGCATAAATAAATCCTAGAAGCATAAGGTTGGCTGAAAAAGTCAAGATGACTACTACATACTATGTGACATCATTTTCACAAAGATTAAAAAAGAGGACAATATACTGTTTAAGGATGCTTATAAATATAGTAGAAGTATTTTAAAAGAATAGCAAAGGAAAGATAAATGTAAATTTGGGGGATGATTTATCACTTTGGCAGAGGCAGGGGCACAGGATAGATAAGAGAACAAAGGTAGCTGCAACGGACTTGGGAATGTTCTATTTCCTAAGTTGGTTTTCAAGTTCTTAAGTGTTCATTTTATCATTAGGCTTCCTATTGTACATAACTGTCATTCTCTGGTATGTAGTAACTTTCTTGTGGATGGTGGAAACAAACATTTCCTAAAGACAATACTCAAATTGTGGAAAACATTTAAAAACTTAAATTTGTAAACATAATACTTCCAGTTTCACATGGCAGTACTTTGCAGAGACAACACGGTTGTAATTTTTAGTTCAAAACCTTTGCATGTTTGACCACATAACTTGTGTTCCCTAAGATAAAAACAAGTTTCAAGCATGATCAACAAATAAACTTAATTAAATGAAAACGTGTACTGAATGAAGAATCATAGTATTTTGTACAAATTTCTAAATATCTATGTTTCAAGGAAGAATTCGCATAAGTGTAAAAAAAAGAGTCTGTTTATTCAGAAGCACTTCATATAACTCATTACAGGCTTTTATTTTTTAAATGTGCACAATTTTGATTCAAAGACACTGGATCCTCAGAATGTTTTAAAAAGGGAATGAAAACAAATTTTGTAGGTAGAAGGGAACAGATGAAGCAGCTTCGAAAGTACAGAAAAGCAAGACAAAATGAAATGAAAAGTAAATAATAATAAATAAAAAGAAACAAAAACAAAAATCAACATAAAAAAATAAAACATAAATCAACATAAAAATAATAAACAAACATAAATCTAAAAAAACAAAAATTAAAGTAAACATAAAAAGAAAGAAAAATTAAAATTAAATTACAATAGTAGTACTGCTTCAACAGAGAAGCTTCATCCCTTTATAATCTTAGAGCAAGTAATTTGGAATTTTAAATAAATAACCTTATATTTATTTACACTAGTCCTAGCACTGCTCTCGTGCTATGACTCCACTCGCTGCTGGTCATAATTATTTATCAAGTTTTTAATGTGAACCGGCTTTTTGTAAACATATTGGCACGTATGTTTTTCTACACAATAAGTGGGATTCTTCTGTTTCAGCTTCTGATATTCTAGTGAGATTTTCGTTTTGTTTTGTTTTGTTTTTATTTGTTTGTTTTTGTTTGTTTTTTGGTGGTATGCGGGCCTCTCACTGTTGTGGCCTGTCCATTGCAGAGCACAGGCTCTGGACACACAGGCTCAGCGGCCACAACTCACGGGCCTAGCAGCTCGGCGGCATGTGGGATCTTCCTGGACCGGGGCACGAACCTGTGCCCCCTGCATCAGCAGGCGGTCTCTCAACCACTGTGCCACCAGGGAAGCCCCTAATGAGATTTTTAAAATCAATATCCTGATATTCTTTTGAGCCTGGAGAATGGTGCTTCCTTTCTGATTTTAGGTGAATAAATATGCTAGATAAAGTCAGCATCTTGGCATACAAGGCCTTATATTCCTCATATTCTACCGTAAATTTCTGCTTATAATGCTGATGTTGCTCAGAGGAAACTATAGTGACATAGTTAGTCAAATAATCTGGAAGCTCAGATGTTGAACAAGTCTTCCCAGAGGGAGTGCAAACCTTTTTAACTTCTTCTCTTGAATTAGGTTTTGCACCTTCACCTTATCTTTCATGATCTGTCTTCTGTTTCTCCATAATCTTAATATAGTACTCTTGGTTCTTTGCTTTATGTTCCATAAATTTATATTAGAACTTCTCATCAGACATCAAATGTTTTTTCTCCACGAGCTTCAGACACTTCATTTGAACTGAAATAGAGGTTAATGTTGGCAAAGAAGTATGTTTACCCTGCTGGTGCTCAAAGATTCTACTGTTTTGACTAAAACTGTCAACATATGGGTGTTGAGTCTCAGGTCCTTCTGCAACGTTACAAGAACTGCAGTTGGAATGAACAGGTGAAGAGGATTTGAAATGGGAAGGCGGACTGTGGGCAATGGGGGAGTGATGGGATTGGCAGTAGCTTCAGTGGGTGGTGGATTTTTCACTGGTGTTATTCAAACGACAATTTGATGCTGACTGTACTCTAGTTGTCAGGTGAGATATTCTAGCTTTTCTCTTCCTTGAAAAATCAATAACAGCTGAATCAAAAAGCTGTTCCTGAGAAGGAGATGATGTTTTATCTATACTAGAATCTACAGAAGATTCTGGTTGGTTGGTGCCAGGAGCATTCTGACATAGACCTATTTTTGTGGAAAGCACTGACTCCAATGACTGCCTGTCTAGGTAACTGTATCCAGGCCAGTCTCTTTGGAGCTCTTTAAAAACATAATCTTTTAAGGAATATGAAAAATCCTGATCATTCAAATGGGCTACTTCCTGCAGGAGTTTTCCAAGGGAGTTCTCGTCAACTGGGGGCATGCCGTCTTTCTGAAGTCGAGCAAGTAGTTCAGGTTTCGTGTAGTTCTTCAGTGCCAATAAGTGAATCACCCTGTCCCTATATGGCCTCATGTGGAAACTGCTGGCCACACGTGATTTTCGAACTATATATGCAAGGTTAATGGGAGCTGTTTTTCTTCTCACAGGCACTGGATCTGGAGTGGCTAGAGGTGCTCTCCGAACTGGCATTTTTTTCTCTACACATGGTCTTCTCATTTTTTTCCATTTGTTGCAGGATTCCTCCCCTACCTGGGTCCTTTTCATTTGCATCATTGGATCAGAGTTGGTTGTTTTACACTCTATCATGTTCTCTCGCATCGAGTGCAACCAACTGGGCTGTGAGGGACTATAGCTAAAGACTGGTGCTTGGGTATGGTCTTGATGGTCGTCTTTGTTCACCTTTGGCAATGGAAAGTAAAGTTTGAGTGAATTGCCTGGGGGAATGTTGATAAACCCTGGGAGTCCTTGGGACTGAAGAGAAGCTTGAGGGGGTACTGTGTTCTTATTGTTTCCAAAGGAGTCTGTTGCCTGAATGGCTGGCCTGGGAAGCTGCCTGGGCAGCACAGAGCCATGGTACTGTTTAGGCTGTACATTGTCTGTCTCCTCCACTGCCACTTCTCCTTCCTGGCATTCCACTTTCCCCACTTCTCTGCCTCCAGAAGATGTCATATAGTCATAGCTGTAGAGATCAAAGTTTACACAGTAATATACTTTAGGAAAAAAAAATGCCTTTCTTCGGCAACAATTGTATCTCTTATTGCTATTGCTTATAAAACTGAAATTCTAAAAGATTTTTTCCCAGTGTGACAAAGGCAAGAAGTGCCTGGTTGAGAAAGAACCGGGGGAGGTAAAGTTGGTTGGAAAGATCTAATCACTTTCCAAGGTTCTTCCTTTCACAATTTTAGTTTCTCTTCAGGAGGAACTATTAACCCTAAGTGGAAAGTGTTAAATTATTCTCTGAGCTCAGTGCATAATCTCCTCCCAGTAAATCCAACATCAAGTAGATGTACTTAGTGGGGGGATTAACAGGTGTCTCAAGTTTATGGAAACTAGAGGGGAAGGCTTCCACATAGCATGATTAGCATTAACGTCTCCTTACATCTACTCTGGCATGCAAGTGGGCTGTTGAGTCCTCCTTGGGATAGGAGCCTTGCCTATCAACAGGGGACTCTCACTTGATAGCTAAACACATTATTTTGTTTTCATAGTGGGTAAAAACCAACATTTTAGGGGTGCTCGTTTCTCTTTTTCAACTTTGTAACCATCACCAATGTGTGGAAGGAATGTTCATCTCCTTAGCGTGCCACTTATGCTCATTATTCTGTTTCTTTGCACTCCTCCTTAAGATGGTCCTCAGCAAATCACAGGGTTATCCAGGTAAAATTGCCCATGCTGAAAGAAATCCTGCAGCTAGACATGCTAGAGATGTACAGTGGAATCACAGAATGTACTCAGATTATGAGAAATTCCAACCAGTTCCAACCAATTTCACCCCAAAATATATAAGGCACAATTTTCCCTCCTCAGCCCCCTCACACTCCTAGTTCATCTTATTCTCAGATTTGCCTACATTTACTGATGGCAGCATCTTTCACCTTATCACACAACTAGAAAACCTCAGTGTCATCTTCTGCTACTCCCTCAAACATACTTCTCATTAATTTTCCCCCCAAACAATTAGTCAGCCACCACATATGTCATTCATCCAATAAGTAGTTATTGAACACCTATCATGTGCCAAACAGTATTCTAGATGCTTGGGAAAATTGCAATGAACAAAATAGAAACAAACAAAAATCCTTGCTCTCATACTGCCTACATTCTTATCCAATTTTTCTGCATAACATTCAAATCTACCCCTTCCTCTCCCACACCACAGCCATTGTCCTAATTTAGGCCAAAAGCATCTTAGCCAATGTTATGTACTCTCTTCCTAGCTTGATTCCTTGCCTCCCTTCTTTTCTTCTTCTATATCATCTTCCAATTATCAGCCATGATTCCAATAAACTTTACTTTTAAACAAGTCATAGTTCCCATTACTTAAAATTAATGAAAAAGTGCTCAACATCACTAATTATCAGGGGAACGTAAATCAAAACCACAATGAGATATCACCTCAGACCTGTAAGAACAGCTATCATCTAAAAGACAAGAGATAACAAGTGTTGGTCAGGATGTGTGGAAAAACGAACATTCATGAACTGTTGGTGGGACCATAAATTGGTGCAGTCACAATGGAAAACAGTATGGAGGTTCCTTAGTCAATTAAAAATAGAACCACCATATGACTCAGCAATCCCACTTCTGGGTATATATCCAAAGGAAATGAAAATGAGATCTCAAAGAGTTACCTCTACTCCCATGTTCACTGCAGCATTATTCATAATAGCAAAGACATAGAAACAACCTAAGTGTCTATCAATAGATGAATGGATAAAGAAGATGCAGTATATATATATATACAGTACAATATTATACAGCCATAAGAAAGGAATTCCTGCCATTTATGAGAATATGGATGGACCTAGAAGACACTATGCTTAGTGAAATAAGTCAGACAGAGAAAGACAAATACTCTATGATGTCACTTATATGTAAAATCTACAAAAGACAAACTCATAGAAACAGAAACTAGAATGTTGGTTACCAGGGGCTTGGGGGTGAGGGAAAAAGGGAGATGTTGGTCAAAGGATACAAACTTCCAGTTAAAAGATGAATAAGTTCTCGGTGTCTAATATAAAGCATAGTGATTATAGCTAATAATCCTGTAGTATGTAATTGAAAATTGCTAAGAGAGTAGATCTTAAATGTCCTCACCACAAAAAAGAAACGGTAATTAGGTGGCATGATGCAGGTGTTAGCTAATGTTATATGGTGGTGATTTTTTGTAATATATAAGTGTATATAATCAATACGTTGTATACCTTAAATTTAGACAATGTTATATGTCAATTATATGACAGTAGAGCTGAGAAAAAATTAAAACTGTTTGGTGTGGCATACAAGACCCTTCTTATTCTGTCCCCAACCTACCATAAAGCGATTACTGATCTGATTACTATCCTCTGAATATACTCCCAAGCTTTTTACTATCAGCTTTCCACTTGATATCCCTTCTGTCCACTAATGCTCTTCCCCCAGATCTTTGCTTGTGTTGCTCCTTTACTTTATTTAGAGAGTCCTTGCACGACCACTCTATCTAAAACAGTGACCTATACACACACCTACCCCAGTGCTCTCTTTCCACTATCTTGTTTATTTCTCTTTATAGAATATTTATTACCCAAAATATTACATATTTGTTTAATGTGAGTCACCCTCATCAGAATATGAGGTTAATGAGGGCTTGGGTTTTGTCCAATTTTTTGCATTGCTATATCTCCAGTGCCTGGCACACATAGAATGCACTCAATACATATTTGTTGAGCAAATGAATGCATCAATACTCTCCACTTTTAAATCTCACTCATATTAGGTTCAGCCCGTTAAATTTCTACTCAACCTTAGAAGTCCCCTTCAAATGTCACATCAATATATAAGATCTTCCTCTATTCAAAACTAATACTTCTGGGCTTCCCTGGTGGTTCAGTGGTTGAGAGTCTGCCTGCCTATGCAGGGGACATGGGTTCGTGCCCCAGTCCGGGAAGATCCCACATGCCGCGGAGCGGCTGGGCCGGTGAGCCATGGCCGCTGAGCCTGCACATCCGGAGCCTGCACTCCGCAATGGGAGAGGCCACAATAGTGAGAGGCCCGCGTACAGTAAAAAACAAAACAAAACAAAACAAAACAAAAAAACTAATACTTCCCTTCACGACAATTCCAAAGCACATTGGATTACCTCTATGAAAAACACCACACGTCGTATCATATATTACTTGTGCTTCTGTCTCGTCCACTAGATTCTGACTCCATATCTGTGGCAACTGCATTCTACTCAAATTTGTATGACCCTTCCTTTTTGTCCCCAGTACCTCACTCTAGAAGTAGCAGGTGCATAGCAGAAGGCACCCTCTAAATATTTGTCAAGAGACTGAATAATAGGACCTTTGCTTTTCTCCTGGCAAAGATATATTACTGTCACACCAAGAAGTTAGATTAAGTCTGTTAATGACAGAGAGACGTTCTTTTCCTCTTTAAGATTTTTTTTTCATGTTCCTGTTAACTTCACAGTATATTTGTATTTAAAAAGTGAAATCACTGTTGCAGGGAGAATGTAAAATACTTCCTCAGAAAACCAATGAACTGCTGAAGTATATTCAACCATATAATGTTCTAATGTATGCACAAATGCTTTGTTTGATTCTTCTTGGGCACCTCTAGTAGACAGAGAAAGAAATAATATATCCTTCAGTATCTTTAACTGTGCAACATTTGGAAGAATAAATAAAATATTTTTGGATAGTTCTATTCCCACTGGAAATAACAACAAAATATTCCTTAGTAAGAAACTGGGAAGGAATATTATGACAATATTCATATGTCATATTATGACAAAAGGTACAAAATGGTATTACTAAACATAAAAGAAGACTTGAAAACTTGAAGAAAGATTTCATGATTTCTGAAAAGATAACTGAATATTGTAAGGATGCCAAATATTTCCAAATTACTACATGCATTTAGCACAATCACAATAAAAACTTGACAGGATTATTTTCTTTAAATCTGTCAAAACTATTCTAAATTTCAACTGTAAGAAGAGCTAAAAGAATTCCATAAAGGAGACTAACAGCAGGGAGTTATCTCTACCTGATATGATAACATGAAGCTATAATAATGAACAGAGTGAGGAACTAGCATAAGAAGAGTCTGAAAATGAATAAAAATGAAAAGATATCTGAGATACAGAGCCCAGGAATTTATTTAATGGATGATTAAAAAGACCATCAGTAATCAATGTAGAAAGGGGAGATCATTGCACGAACACTGCTTAGACAAGTTGTCAACATTTCAGCAAAAATATCAAATTGGAATCACCTTTCAAAACATGAATTCCAGTTGTATCACAGAGTTAAAAAATGAAACCATAAATACACCTGAAACTAGGACAACCTTGTAAATTAACTATACTCCAATTAAAAAATGATTTTAAAAATAAAAATAGATAAAATAAAATATTCAAACACACACACATAAAACAAAACCATAAGATTACAAAAGACTTGAAACTTAAGAGTAATGACAATAATCACATAGAAAAAACATAAGCATAACTTATTGCATACAAAATAATTATCATATTAAAGCACACTCAAATTTTATCTCATCAAGATCAAAACTTGGTAGCAAAGTAAGGAAAGCTTGAGAAATAATACTAGATTTCTCTGTCTGGAGACAAACAGGACAGTACCACAATTGTGACCTTTTCAGCAATGCTGAAAAGTTATTTGTTTTCATGGGCTGTAAGAAAAAGCTAATTGATGAAATTATTGAATACTATCCTTACTTTCTTATTAAGTAGGTGGCAATAATAAATTATATTCTAAAAAATTGAATTTCTCTTCTGAATTGTCTAGCTATCCATGTTATTACCATGGAATAGATGTTTAGCTCATAAGGCGCTGTGTGATTGGTTGAGAATAACAAATAAAAAGACTATACACGAACATATTTTGAAAGGCCACTGGACAATCGCTGTCCCATTTTGGCAAGCCATTCATAATTCTACCTGGCTCTCCAGCAAATGCTAAAGCAGCTAAAATGGCAAAACATCATGAGTCAAACTTACTATACTTTGGTAACGCTTCAAAGCCTGCCTTCGACCACTGTGGTTCACTCCAGTCAAACTAACTAGGCCACCAAACTCCAAACTCTGGGAAAACCTCTGTGAGAGAGTAGGAGGCAAGGGAAGCTGTGCCTCCTCATTTACACCAGCTATCCTAGATCTTTTTGGTATCCGTTCTATACTGTTTGCTGGTTTTATAGTAAAACAAAGTAGTAACCAATGAGATCCAGTCCAAATCATTCTTGCCAGTTATCAAACCTCTTGAGGTCTGGCCTAGTTGAGGACTAATTCTACCATTTCTCACCTATCCATTGTTCATTATCATCATACAAATTAGGAGCTGCATGAGAGCTCTACTCTCTTCTTCACGCACCTTCACACTGCTATGAACTTCATTTGCTAGGTAAACAACCACATTCCTACCATTCTAGAACTCTGACATCACAGTTAGTAATCACCTCCAGCATTCTCCACCTCCAACCTTAAAGTGAAATTCCACTTTCCCCAAAGATACTTCTTTATCTACAACCCTCTCAAAATGAGTCCACTTCTTTTCTCTGACCCTTTATAACGGGGTTGGAAAGTGAGAACATTTTCTTTTGTGCTTTCTAGTGATAATATGAGAACAATCAATTACTCATTCACTCATAAAGTTACCTCCTCCTCTGAGGTACAAACCAGCTGGTTATAATCCTTATAGCATCAAACTCCTGACCCTGGTCTACTCTCTCTGGTTTACTCATATCACTCTTACCTCAGCTCTCTTGCCTTCAGCCATACTGACATTTCTTTGATCCCTAAAACGTACCAGTCTCTTTCCTGCCTTGAAGACTTTGTACATGCTGGTTCCATGCTGGCAGTATTCTCCACTACCGATCTGCTTCCTATGCCTCCACACACAACTCTCTCTGCCAATGAAGAAGCCCCTAGTCATCCTCCTCGTCCCAGTTTAACTATGCTTAATAGAGCATCTATTAGTCAGGGACTCAGCAAGAAACAGATGGCATGCCCAAACTAGAATAATTAAAGGAGGGCTTAACTAAGACATTATTTACAAAGATGTGGACACATGTAGGGAAACTTCAAGAGACTGCAGTACCCTAGGGCAACTAACACCACTAGAGCAGGGGATAAGGAGGGAGAGAATTGTATAGTAAGAGCAAGATGGAGAAGTACAGTAATGGATAGTCAAGGGACAAAACCAACCCAAGACAGTCATGTGAGGAGGGAGCTAGGGGAATAAATATGTCTACCTTTCTATCCTCTCTTCCTCTATTTTGCCAGAGTATCCCCATTGGCCAAACCCAACCAGAAGTCAGAGAACATTGTGTATTCCATATACATCAGTTTCCTGTAACAGAGCAGATCTTCACTGATACTCCGGAACAAGTCATTCTCCCTATTAAACACTATGTAGCACTCTATATTTTTCTTTTTAGACAACTAAGTCTATACGTTTTCCCTTTAGCCACAATCCTCATCCTTAGGCATTACATTCTTAGAAGGAAGAGTCTGGCTTCTATATATTTTACAATATACAGCTTAATGTTGTAACTCACAAATATGAATTTGTGACAACATTCACATTTCTTTTGGTACATATATGCCAGTAGTCAATGCCAAAGTCATCCACAGCACTGCAGAGCATGCTAACAACATTGATGGCTTCAAAAGGCAGGCAATATTTCCATCAAAATTTGAAAGCACAGACTTGATTGCATTAGGCTCATGCTTCTGATCCATGCTTCTGTGTATCTATATACACTGATTATAGATTAACCTTGTTCTTTGTAATGTTTCTTGTTTTTTGATTCAGAATTTAGTAGCCTTATGGAATAAACTCTTCCACATACCCAAATTTCATCTCTTAAATTTTTCACAGTAATCTTCAGCAGTGCTGTAATCTGTTTTCCTGAGTATGTAAGTCCACAAAGACAATTGGAAATGCCCTCTTTGAACCAGCATGTGGAGTATGATTAATTCAGTACTTCCCTTGTGTAGAAACCATTTCAAGGGAATATTATGTTCCCACCTTCCTACCTCCCTGAAATTCCCTGACTTAGTGCTGAGATCCTTGTTCCTACCAAAGCCATGTTGTACCTTTTTTTTCCTAATGCTCTGGCTAAGTAGAGAGTGAGAAAAGTCAAATATCAAGAACCCCTCCCCACCCCCAACCCCAGGAACCTGAGATAGTAGCCATTCTCCTATATTCCAGTTGTGATCCTCAACACGGGTAGCCATTTACCTTTTGATTTCTCTCTAAGTAGTTTTTCTTTCCATGCGGAACAGACTATTACAAATACAAATATTTTTCAAAGCACTGATTATAGTTCTAAAAATGCCTACTTACTAAGCTCATTAAGAATGAGCTCTCCACGGTCATGTAATAACTCTAACCAGGCCTGCCTGGTGCATTATTAATTGGCCTTTTGGGCAACTGTAGGCACTCACTGTGCTGTGCAGTAAAGCCCAGCATGCATAGGGCCAATGGGGCATTTGCTGGATCAGTGCAGTAACAGTGAGTTTTATCACTGTTTTTAGCAGCCAAGACTGAACATTGAAGAAGAACAATATTCTAAATAGTGACTCGGTTTGGTTAGCATAACCTTTGAATATAATTTAATCGTTTCAGACTTTTGGCTCAAAGTCACTTTAATGTCCTCATATTTTCCTATATTATAGACTATTTTATGAGCTTTTGTGAATTAAAAAAATGCCATTAAATATTTTGATCCTCTTATTGATGCTTCCAATTTGAGATTACATCTTTATCAGGTTAGAAGAACTATTAAAGAGGGACAAATCAATCCATTCAGATAATTTGGGGGAGTAACCATACGTTTAAAGTAATGTTATGCTGATGTTTTCATCCATTGAACTGACCCCTCATGTTGGTGGTATTTTAGATATAGCTAGCTGGAGTCCACATATTATATAGAATCGCTCTATGAGTAACTCAAAGGATAATGATGCCTCTCTATGACCTTACCATGAAGTGGACCACACAATTCTGACCAGGATTATCAAAAGAGAGTAACTTTACAGTATCATTCCTTAGACTCTAGTTTGATTAATTCTGTAGGTGAATATTATACCACACGTTTCCTTACTTTTCCTTCACACACACAGAGACAGAGCTTGAAAGGGCTTAAGTTTATTTTACCCAATCCCTTCCTTTTACAGCTAAAGAAACTGAGGTCCAGAAAGGAGAAAAGATGTACCCTAGATTACAGTGTTTTCCACATCTCAAGTCATCCTTATTCCTTGCTCTGTGTTCTGTCCACATTTAGGGTATGAATAAAATCAGATAACAGTAGATAGAGAGGAAAGTGACAGTCATAGAAATAGGCTGAGAAACTCAAGGCTGTAGTTGGTTTAGAGTGTTCAGCATGGAAGGAAGTCATTTCAGTTGATCCATCCAACTCCTCACCCTGTGTCTTAAGCCCACAGTGGCCTGAATGAAACATTCACTATGATACACAGTAGCCTGTTTGCATAGATCCATGAATAATGAATTATAGTAATACTGACTTTGCTCTATGTGGGGACATCATAAAAAAGCAAAAAACATTGGCTCAACCAAACATTTATGTTATATCCAATTCTGCCAGTGTAAGAAGTACATGGCCACAGTTGCCCAGACATGAACTGAATTCATGGAAAATTTAGCCCCAACATGTCTCTGAACAATGTAAATAATTTTTTTCAAACTCAGTTCTTAACTTTAATGAGGTTCTCTTTGGGGGAGATCTCAAACATAATTCCACCACTAGCAATTTCCATAAACTAAATAAATTACAAGGAAATTACTTAGGAAACACTTGAAAGATTAAGGGTAGAACAGTGACAAAAATTAATTGATTTTGAGTTCACTAATTTGTGACTGGATAAATCAAATGACAGTTATTAGAAGCCTCAGTTTTCAAACTGAACTGGATATCATGAGAGAAATTTAAAGTAACATCCATAGAAAAGCTCATTGAGGCTGAGTCTCATGTGCATTTCAATATTTTATATGTAAAATGGAATAGAAATATGTTGATATGTGCATGTAATTACTGACTTCTATTATTATCCCTGCTTCATTTCCAGAGTTACTATTTATATTATGGGAGGAATGCATGATATAGAAGAAAGATCCCAGCTCTTCAATTAAGACAGACCTGGCTTTAGAATTTGACTTCATTTCATATTATGAAATTGATTAACTTCCCAGAACTAAAAATTCCTCATCTATAAAATAGAGATAGTAACATTACCTCACCGATCACATTTTTTACATTGAATTTTTCAGTAAATGGTAACTGAATCATATTTAATGAATAAAATCACCCTAATGTCATCTCAGTCACTAAAGTAGATATTAGAAATGCCAAATATATACAATACAGATTAGACATTTTTAGTACATTGACATTTCTCTGTACTTGTCAATCGGAGTGTTTCATTACTTTTTGAAAGTAACCATTAAGCCAACTTCAGTACTGTCTGCCTTCTTTTCTGTGGTTTAACTTTTTCTACTTTTGTTCATATTCTAAATAAATGTTGAAATCATGCTTTTTATTTCCTACTTTCCAAATACATTCTCTAAGTTTTTTTCCTTAAAAAAGTAACCTTTACCTTTAAGGGGTCTATGGATAATGATTGATCCATAGCAGTTATTCTCAGTGTGTGGTCATAGACTTCTTTGGATCCCTAAGACCCTTTCAGGGGGTCTGTGAAGTCAAAACTATGTTCTCAGTAATAGTAAGGCATTATTTGCCATTTTCATTGTGGTGGACAAACTGCTGCTGCCTCAGCATGAATCAAGGCAGTGGCTCCAAAAAGAAAGTCAGTTTCATTTAAGAATATCCTTGAAGAAGCAAGGAAAATTATTAAGCCTTGACCATGAGGCCATGAATTTTTAATATTCTGTATGATACATGAGGAGTACACATAAAACACTTCTATTATATATGGAAGTAAGATGGTTGTCTTAAAGAAAAGCACTTGTGTGATTGTTTAAGTTTCAAGCCAAATTAACCAGTTTTTCATGACATACAATTTTCACTTGATAATAACAGCTTACAAACTATGCCTTTGTCAGATATGGATATTTGGCAAACAGTTCCTTGGAGATGAACAAATCATGCTGTCACTTCAAGAAAAAAGACTACCAATGATAAAATTCAAAGTTTTTAGTGAAAATTAAAATTTTGGAAAATTTGCATCCACCACAGTAAGATTAAAAGTTCCTAATACTTAAACTCCCTTCTGATGATCAGTGATATTTTAAAATATCATTATGGGGCTTCCCTGGTGGCGCAGTGGTTAAGAATCCGCCTGCCCATGCAGGGCACACTGGTTCAAGCCCTGGTCTGGGAAGATCCCACAAGCTGCGGAACAACTAACTCCGTGAGCCACAACTACTGAGCTCACGTGCCACAACTACTGAAGCCCACGCACCTAGAGCCCGTGCTCCACAACAAGAAAAACCACCACAGTGAGAAGCCTGCGCACTGCAACTACCGAAGCCTGTGCGCCTAGAGCCTGTACTCTGCAACGAAGAGTAACCCCCATTCGCCAAAACTAGAGAAAGCCCACGCACATCAACAAAGACCCAACAAAGCCAGAAACAAATAATAAAATTTTAAAAAATAAAATATCATTATGTAGCTATTATCTAAGTATTTGCCCAATTGAGGTGAAAATGCAGATCCACAGAATGTTAATTGGAGCTTTATTCATAATAAGCCCAAACTGGAAACAACTCAAATGCCCATCAACTGGTAATTGGGTAAATAAATTGTGGTATATCAATACAATAGCACAATCAGCAATAAACAGGAACTTGTGGTAGGCAGGAAACATGACCCTCTAAAGATGTTCATGTCCTAATCCTTGGAACCTGTGAATATGTTATCTTATATTATAAAAGGAACTTTCACATGTGAATAAGGTTGAGGACCTTGAAATAGGGAAATTATCCAAGATTATCCAGGCAGGCCAATCTAATATCTAATATCATCGATACTGAAAAGCAGAAAACATTTCCTGGTAGCAGCCAGAGAGAACTGTGATGATAGGGTAAGAGAGATTCAGTGTTGCTGGCTTAGAAGATGGAGGAACAGGACCACAAGACAAGGAATGGATATGGCTTCTAGAAGCTAGAAAAGGCACAAAAATGGCTGCTCCCCTAGAGCCTCCAGAAAGGGGCAGATCCCCACTGATAGCTTGATTTTAGTCCAGTAATATCTATGTCATACTTATGACCTATAGAACTTTAACATAGTAAATTTGTGTCTTACAAAAATAGATGAATATTAGATGTATTGTGCCAAGGGATAGAAAACAATGTATCATTCCATTTACATGGCATTGCGCACAAGAAAAATTATAGAGGTAGACAACATATTAGGGGTTACCAAAGACTGGGGGGTGGGGAGGAAAAATTGAATACAAAGGGGCAGCAGAAAAACTTTTTGGAGTAATGGAAATGTTCTATACCTACCTTTTAGTGGTGCTGTTTATATGAATGCTTGCATTTGTCAAAACTCTCAGAACTTTCATTACATTCAGTAGCTAACTGAATGTAAATAATACCTCAGGGAACCTGACTTCAAAATGTTTTTTTTTTTCTGTTTGAATTTCCTATACAGTAAATATTGAAAGAGAAAAATCACATAAACAAAAGCTCATTGGGGTTCTTAATAATTTTACGACTGTAGAAAGTCCCTGAGCCCTAAAAGTTTTGGAACCTCTGATCTAGTAGCTATTTCAAACTAGGCCATTGTTCCTGAGAAGAAGAAGAAATGTTTTTACCAGTTCCAAATTATTTTTGGTCACTACTAGACTGTAAGCACCATGAAGGCCAAAAGCTTATTATGCTAACTTGCCCCCACAGTATCACCAGAACACAGCACAGAAACTGGCACATAGCATCTGCCTCAGTCTCCTATTGATGATGTAACAAATCACCACACACAGTGGTATAACACAACATAAATGTATTCTTTTATAGTTTTTGAGGTCAGAAGTCTGACATGGGTCTTAACTGGGCTAAACTCAAGGTGCCGTCAGAGATGTATTCTTTCTGGAGGCTCTAGGAGGCAATCTGTTTCTTGCCTTTTCCAGCTTCTAGAGGTTACCTCAATTGCTTAGTTTGTGGCCCCTTCCTCCACCTTCAAAGCTAACATTGTAGCATTCTTTGGATTTCAGCCTCTGATCTTCCATCTTTTTTTTTTTGTTTTTGCGGTCCGCGGGCCTCTCACTGCTGTGGCCTCTCCCGTCGCGGAGCACAGGCTCCGGACGCGCAGGCTCAGCGGCCATGGCTCACGGGCCCAGCCGCTCCGCGGCACGTGGGATCTTCCCGGACCGGGGCACGAACCCGCGTCCCCTGCATCAGCAGGCGGACTCTCAACCGCTGCGCCACCAGGGAAGCCCTCATCTTCCATCTTTAAGGATCCTTGTGGTTACACTGGGCTCACAAGGATAATCCAGAATAATCTCCCTATCTCAAGATCTTTAACTTAATTATACCTTCAATGTCACTTTTGCCATGTAAGTGATACAGCCACAGATCCCAGGGATTAGGACATGGATATATTTGGGGAGCCATTTTTCTGCCTACCACAGTACACACACAATAAATTATAACAACTTATTGAGAAACAGTGCACATGCATACAATTCACTCACTTAAAGTGTACAACTCAATGATTTTAGTATATTCAGAGAGTTGTACATCCATCACCAAAATCAATTTTAGAACATTTTCATCACACTACAGAGGAACTCCAGCCTCATTAGTAGTCGCTGCCTATTTCCCCCAAAACTACACAACACTAGACAACCAATAACACACTTTCTGCCTGCATAAGTTTGCCTGTTTTGAACATTTTACATAAATGAAATCATATAGACAGCGCGGTCTTTTGTAACTTCTTTCACTTATCATATTTCCAAAGTTCATTAAGGGTATAGCATGTACCAGTACCTCATTCCTTTTTATGGATGAATAGTATTACACTATATGGATGTGCCACATTTTATTTGTCCATTGAACAGACATTTGTGTTGTTTCCATTTTTTGTTATTATGAATAATGCTGCTATGAACATTTGTGTATAAGTTTTTATATGAATCATAGGTTTTCATTTCTCTTAGAAATATACCTAGAAGTGAAATTGCTTGGTCACATAGTAACTCCATTTTTAACTTTTTCAGGAACCACCAAACTATTTTCCACAGAAGCTGTGCCATTTTACATTGTTATTGGCAGTATATGAGGGTTACAATTTTTCCACATCCTCATCAAACCGTATTATCTATCATTTAAATTATGGCAGTCCTAATGTGTGTGAAGTGATATCTCACTATGGTTTTCACTCAAATTTTCCTGATGACCAATGATGTTGGACACCTTTTCATGTGTTGAGTGGACATTTGTATATCTTTGCATACACTTATACTTCCAATCCTTTGCATATATTTGAATTGGGTTACTTTTCTTTTTATTATTGACTTGTAGAATTCTTTATCTTTGTATTGTCTAGATTCAAGTCCCATATCAAAGATTTATAAAATTGCTCTGCCATTCTTTGTGTGTTTTTTTAAGTTATGATAGGCCAGGTTACTTCTTCATAAAAATAATATGCCATCAGTCAATTTTTAAACCAAATTCTTAAAAGAATTTTAAAATATTTAATTTTCTAGTTGTCAAACAATGTATTCATGTGATTAGAAAAGATAATAGACAAGTAATGGAGATAAAAACTCTGAAACTATTCCAATTCCTAAAATAAAAAATTTCAAAAATAAAAAATTAATGTTATTGCTTGGAAAATATGCTTTATTTTAATCTAAAATTCACTTTGAATGCTTGACCTATAATTTAATACCTAGAAATAGCCTAGCTAAATTATTTGATAATATTTTTAGAGTGTTACTTTCCTGGATGGAAGCGTTTCACCCAGCAGTTTTTAATTAGTGTGAGGGAAAAAAATCATTTGATAATTTTAATCACAATTGATTGATTAATGGGTTAACAATTTATGCAGTAATATGAATGGCATGAGGACCGATAAAGGGGATAATCTGATACTTGTTCACTGTGCCACTCTGCCCATTAGTAATACTAATTCAGGATTTTGAAATTTATTCCATTCAGTTGCATTACATATTTTTCTGTGTGTGATTTTACAAAAATAGCTGCACAATGCCAAGCTTTATTGCTTTTCCTTTTTTCCTTCCTTCCTTCCCTTTGTAGAGTAAGAAAAATAATTTTCCCTCCACCCTTGTAGGTTCTTAGCTGAGACCCACTGTAATAAAAGGCAGATTAACAGGAGAAAAACAAACAGAAGTTTAATACCACGTATTCCTCCTTACACATGGGAGAGACCCAGAAAAACTGAGTTACCCCTGAAATGGCCCAAGCCACCACCTTAAATATCATCCCCAGCTAAAGACAAAAGAAGATATTGGGGGTGGGGGAGCCAGTTATGAGAGGTGACCAGGAAGAGCACAGTGAACAAGGGTAAAGTTGTTAGGTAGATTTAAGTTCAAGCCTTCTCCATTGATAAGAGTTCCTAGACTCTTTTTCATCCCTCTCCTCCTGGTACAGAAAGGGCAACACCCTTACAAACGGAGATTTCCCTTATATATGTAAATATCCCTTATAAAAGGGTGACTTCTACTGATTTTTAGGGTTTTTCCTGTGTCTCCTGTTTCTTGGAAATAATCAGCTCAAAATAATCCTTATGATAAAGAGGCATATTTTGGGGTGGCCTATTCTGCTCCCCTTCATTTTCTTTCATCCTTTCTTCCTTTTTAAGAGCCGTTCAGTGATTTGAGGGTTGGTTACTATAATACACAGAACACACAGGGAAAGTACAAAGTGGCACTCAACACCAATGCCAGTTCAGATCTTCCTCAACTTACAGTGGGGTTACTTCCTGATAAACCCATCTTAAGTTGAAAATACAGTAAGTCAAAAGTGCATTTAATACACTTAACCTGCCAAACATCATAGCTCAGCCTAGCCTAATTTAAACGTGCTCAGAACACTTAAACATTAACCTACAGTTGGACAAAATCATCTAACGCAAAGCCTGTCTTATAGTGAAGTGTTGAATATCTCATGTAATTTGTTGAATACTGTACTGAAAGTGAAAAACAGAATGGCTGCATGGGTACAGAATAGTTGTAAGTGTATCGGTCAATTAGCCTCGTGATCACGTGGCTGACCGGGAGCTCTGGCTCACTGCTGCTGCCCAGTATCACAAGACACATGGTTTCCACTGAATGTGTATTGCTTTTGCATCATGGTAAAGTTGAAAAATTGTAAGTCGAACCAATGTAAGTTGGGGGCCATCTGTACTCATCTCATTAGGGTTATAACTAAGAATATTATTAATTTTTGTGTTATTCACTTTTCTTTCAAACATAACTCAAAGACATTAACTTGGAGTAAATACACAATACATACACAACCCTATGCAAAATACTTTCTGTAAGTCACATCTTAAAATATTGGAAACTGAATAGCTGTGCTGATTTGTACTTTGTCTTAATAAAACAAGAAGAGAAAAGCATTCAATTAGGGAGGGTTAGACTGAAAATAAAGCTGTTAAGGTTAAAATGTCTTCTCCCTTTGTACTTTTCACAAGCTACGCAATGTCCTGAGACGACTCATTATGAGAAAAATATCATTCACATCTTTAATATCTTACTTTGGAAGGAACTAATGAGAAAGCAAGTTAGAAAGTGAGAGAGACTTCATCTTTGTCTTCAAATAAGTGGTCTTAAGTTTTCTTCTTATGGAAAGACTTCAAATCATTTTTGTTTTACAAATATATGTAAACCATTAATTTTTGCAACTTTTAGGTGAAGTTCAGCACTTCTTTACACAAAGTCTGTGTGAAAGTGTCTGTAGGGATCATCTAATCTTAAATTGTGACATTATCCATTCAAGTCTTTGGCCTAATCCATTCCCAGAGAAGTTTAGAAAAGCTTTAAATACTGGACAGTGCCTTTTGTAGCCTATCTTCAGTCTTTCTTATGATAGTAGATTGGACTCTGATTCAGTCCTGGAAGAAGAGAAAGAATGCGTCCACTGGAGCCTTCAAAGGTAAGCATCTTAACACATTTACAGTGTTCAGAATAAACTCTGAAGCATAAATGTTCTCATCTCTCACCTCGCTTTTTGTGAAGTATCTTAAGCCATAAGTTGGGAAGGAATTTAAAGGCAAGCAAGTATCCGAATGGGAAAGAGCCTCATTTACACATCTCCAACATCCCTCTGAACATTTTGAAAGGGCCTTAGCCTAGAGCCAGAATATGACTCAAAATAAATTGATGGCCATAGAGAAAAAAAAGATGCTCCCACCCCAGTCATTACACCCTGGAAGGAGGTAGTCTCTCAAAACAGACACCTGTTATAAATTCTAAACTGAAAAGATATTGGACAAAAATTATCCTGTGTTAGCTAAGAAAACAAAGAAAAAAATGTAATATGATTAATCAACAAAGATGCTCCAAAGGGAAATAAAATACCAAATTTCCTGTCCTTACCCTTAAACACACAAGAAGACATTTCTCAAAATATTAAAGGACACCCTGAATAAGGTGAGCACTATAATATACACCTTAAGCCTAACACTGTTACACGTCTCCCTTGGAGTCAACAAACTTCTCAGCTGGGGGGTATCATCTAATAATTCACGGACATTCCCCATGTTCTGGTCCATAATAATCATCCTCAGATCTTTAGCCAAAAGAAAAACACATTAGTTCCTCTTCTATGATACCACATTCCTGAACTTGATAGAAAGGGATTTACTATTTCCAGGTAAAAGGATCTCCTGATCATCTCTTCCTCAAAATCCTTGAAAACTCCTTTATTCATGATAAGATCATAGCTAATTTAGACACACTGATTTACTGCTACCCTTGTGTATAAATCAAACCCAAATGGAAGATCTCAAAGCGGTATGAGACTTTTTTGTGGGCAAAATAATCCGATACGAGTAGGATTATTGGGACTGAACCCATGAAAGTTCAGACTGCCCTATCTAAACCTCTACCCAAACTCATACAATACCCGCATAAACCATAAGCTACAGAATAGTTAGAAGCCTATTAGAAAAAGGACTCATCAAACTTTGTACCAGTCCTGTTAACACTCTGAACCTTGTAGTCAGAAAACCCACTGGGCAGAGATGTAGATTTGAGACTTCAGAGTCATAATTAGTCATTCTCTGCTTTCCTATAGCACACAAACCAAATACTATTTTCCATTAGCAAAATATTCCTAGGTGGCAGAACTCATTGTGCTCATAAGAAATTGTTGCTTAGCTAGAGGTAAGAGGGTAAATAAATACATTGGTAGCAGATAGTGTTTGGGGTTTTTTCCACGCTTTTGGAATGCTTCGGAAGCAGCTAACGTTCCTGTCTTCAGCAGTTACCCCAATTAAGAGTGGTCAAAAGATAATAGAAATTTTGATTGCTCTAATGCTTACTAAGTAGGTGGCTATTATTAAGGGAGGGGCACATACAAAAGGGGATAAGGTGGAGGCTAAAGAAAATGTTCTAGCTAATCCTGAGGTCTGGTGCTTCATCTCTAAGCCCTCACTACGATCCTAACCGCTATTATAGCTCAAGAGGCTAAATCTTTAGAGAGGCTCAAAGAGAATATTATAGAATGCCAGCCATTGGATTCAAGTCAGAAAAGGATTGCTAAGAGAAATCTGTATTCAAACTCCACAAGGATTACTCTGAGTGACGATCCCTACCAGAGACCTCAAGCTTCTACCCAGGACTTCTGGACCAAGTAGACGACCAGCTTCCATCCAAGATCCATGGAACAAGATGACATACTGTCACGTTTTAATCTTCCATCTTTTGTTCTTAATTTTCCTAGCTATCTTCTGTCCTCTTTTACCGTATTAGGGCTATTTCTAACTGTGTTACTTAGTGATCTTTAATCACTTCTTGATGTGAGTCCAACACTTAGTTACAATTTACACGTGAACTAGGTAACACACACAAACAACACGGACTCTTGGGTTTATGTAGATTTTCCTCTGAGTACCACCTAATTTCCTTTAGTACCAGATCCTTGTAATAAATCAGCTGATTTCCTGGGTAACTGAACTTAACCGTTTAGTGACTTTTAAATGATAAACACACACACAAAAACCTTTTTTTTGGAAAGAGGAGTATAAGATAAAAATATATAATTGGATATTTTCGATTTTTAAGTAGGGGAAATTATTAATATAAAATGACACCCATGTAAGTAAGCACATAATTTTAGATGGGCAGTAAAAGTTTGATTATGTATTTTTCTGAAGTGATATGAATCCTTATTTGTAGACATTTTTCATTTGTTTTGAAAAAATCAAGGGTGAAGATTATAAAATAGAATGTTGACTGTCATTCAGCCAATTTAAAAAGTCTGTATTTTGGGGGATTTTGATTCACTGGTTAAAGAAATGTTAATAGTGTGACATCTTAAATGGCAATGCTTTCCCCTGAAAAAAGTGGAGGAAACATAGTCTTTGTGTTAAAAGTAAGCAATGGACAGTGTTAGGAGTCCTGGGTTTTGGTCCTAACTCAGAATCTCTAAATGCGTGAACTCAGGTGATTTTTTTTTTAACCTCTTTTGGACTCAGTTTCAAATTTTAAAATATTGGATGCTTAGACTAGATGGTGTACATGGACCCTTTTAGTTCCGCAATACAAATAATGGTTATAAATAATATTTAATTTCAGTTTCTAAGTCATCTGTAAAAATAGTTTCAAAAACAAGCTCTGCAGCAGGAAAATTTTCTCTACCATAGCAACTACCAGGATCTTGTTACTTTGCGACACAGCAGAGCTGGAAGTTTGCAGCACGGGTGAAGATGCTTATTATCTTACCACTGTCTACCATTCACTAATACAGGCAGTGTGCATTCCTGAATCAGACAGTAAAACAAAGTGCTTATAAACAAAGGGGAGAAAAACCACGGACTTCCTTTATTTTACCTGAACCAGAGCTCGCTCTGCTTTAGCCAGTCAACAATCACAGACTCTGCATTATCAATAGAGATTTTTTGTTTTTTTTTTATTGGAGTATAGTTGATTTCCAATGTTGTGTTAGTTTCAGGTGTACAGCAAAGTGAATCAGTTATACATATACATATATCCACTCTTTTTTAGATTCTTTTCCCATGTAGGGCATCACAGAGTACTGAGTAGAGTTCCCTGTGCTATACAATAGGTCCTTATTAGTTTTCTATTTTACATATAATAGTGTGTATAAGTCATTCCCAATCCCCCAATTTATCCTTCCCCCCCTTACCCCCTGGTAACCATAAGTTTGTCTTCTACATCTGTGAGTTTTAATTGTTGGGTATACAAAGATCAGTGGGAAATGTTCATTGCCTTTGAAGATTCCACAGTCTTGCAAGGAGAGGAATTCAACTAGATATAATACAAGAGTATTGTAAATGTTATCACGGAGTTAAAGCACAGCTTATATGAACACAAGTTAAGGATAGAATAAAAACTCCTTATTTGGTATATAAGGAGGTAACAGCCAGGAGCGAACCTCTCCCTTGTTTTAACTCCAGCCATACCTGTCACTTTACCTATATGAACCCTATAATCATGATACACTGAATTTGTCTTATTCCCCTTTTATAACTGTGCCATTATGCACATTATTCCCTCTGCTTTTAAACTCTCTACCCATCCCCCACCCTTTGCAAAGAACAATTCAGCCGTCTATAACCAGAAACACATCCTGATTTTCTTAGGTAGTAACTCACCCCCTCCAGCTTCTTTCCTCTTATATAACTCTATTAGATCATTTACCAGATTGCATTATAATTTATCTATTAACATATCTGCATCAAGCACCTCCAGTCAAAATGATAGTAAAAGACATCAAATTTACAAACCATCTTTTATTACCAGAGCTCTGAAGTCAATTCACTTTAAATATTAATTTTACTCCAACTGTTACTATTCTAATCAAATAGTCCCTTTGCTCCAACCATAGTATTTTGATATTTTTTGCAATAAATACATTTACAGAAATGCTTAATTATGTTTTGTGAAATAGGACAGAGTGCAAATAATTTTTTTAAAATATGACTTACTTGGAGTCAGGGAACATATGTGTTTATTACAGCACAGTGACTAAAATATACTCAGTTTCCTATATTAAATAAATGATTGCTAATTTGTAAATAAAATTAAAATTTGAGTAACCAAGAAAACATCACAGAGAATAGTATATTTGAGCCAGAAGCTGAAGTCTGGGATTTCAGCATGCTTGTGAGAGTAAAAGGAGGGGAATCTAGGTAAAAGAGGTAGCCTGAGCAAATGTTTAGGGTATGATTATGAAAGGATGATTAGCCTGGTGTGCTAGTAACAAAAGACCCCTGGTGCAGTGGAGTGGGAAATGAGGCTTAAAGGGAAGCTGTGAGATACCTTAAATACCATGCTGCGAAATTGACACAATTCTGTAGGCAATTAAGAATCTTAAGAAGTTTATGAGAAAGCGTGCTATGAGGATATACATATTTTTGAAATACCATTTCACCAGAATGGGGATTTGATTGGAAAGGACCTGAATGAAAGCCTAGAGCCAGTTAGAAAGGTATGGTAATAGCCGAGGAAAGAAATTATGGTAGCCTGTACTGAGACAGTAGTAGTGAGGATGGAGAAAAAATATAAATAACGACATGCATAAGACTTGGTAATTAGATGCCAGTGGTGGAAAACGTGATGAAGGAGTCAGTGGTGACTATGAGGGATTTTTTCACCTTTTTATTTTGAAATAATTGCAGATTCACAGGAAGTTACAAAGACAGAATGGTAGTACAGAGAGGTCCCATGCAGCCACAACCTTCACACCATCCACCTCCCTCCCCATGGTTACATCTTATATAATTATAGCACAATATCAAAACCAGGAAATTAACATGTGTATAAAGTGTGAGTATACTACTTTGTCATTTCATCATGTGTAAAGTCCACCATGACAATAAAGACACAGAACTATTCAATCACCACGAAAATTGCCCTCATGCTACCCCTTTATAGTCACAACCACCTCCCTGATCCTCACCATCCCTAAACCCTGGAAGCCACGAATGTTCCTCTAGCTCCATAATTTAATCATTTGAGAATGTTATATAAATGGAGTCATGCATGACTCACCATCTGGGTGTCCAACAATTGAATTAAATTCTGACACTATCTACCTGGACTTAGCATCAGATCCCATAAGTTAAAGAACTCATTCCCAGAAGACTACCCCCACTACAGATGCCAGCCACAAAGGAGGTGCCAGGCTACCTAAACTTCTGCCCAGCCAACTACAAATTTGGGGGTGTCCAGGGCCAACCCCTCATTTTCAATAATTTGCTAGAATGGCTCATAGAACTCAGAATAACACTTTATTTACATTTACCAATTTCTTATAAAGGATACTACTCAAATGGAAGTATCAAATGGAAGCCAAATGCATAAGGTGAGGGGTGAGGGCTGGAGAAGGTGAAGAGCTCCTCCCTCCTAGCACCTCAAAGTCTCCACCCACCCAGAAGCTCTCTGAATCTCACTGTTGAAGAATTTTTATGGAGCTCAATCTCCAACCCTCTAATCACTTTTTCTGGTGACCAATCCCACCCCAAGGCTATCTAGGGCCCCCATGCTAAGTCACCTCATCAGCATAAATGCAAGTGTGACTGAAAAGGGCTTGTTATGAATAACAAAACGCATTCCCTATTGCTCAGGAAATTCCAAGGGTTTTAGGAGTTCTGCGTCAGGAACTGGGGACAAATACCAAATACATATTTTTATTATGCCATGGACCTTTCGAGACTGACTTTTTTCACACAGCAAAATGTGCCTGAGATCCATCCAAGTTGTTGTATCAATAGTTTATTTCTTTTTGTTAATTTTATGCCATGGTATGGATGTACCACATAGTTTGTTTAATCACTCATCCGTTGCTAAACAACTGAATTGTTTCTAGTTTGGGGCAGTTATGAATAAAACAGCTAGGAACATTCATCTACAGATTTTTGTGTGGACATAAATTTTCATTTCTCCAGGATAAGAGTCATCTTGGAGTGCAATTTCTGGGTCGTGTAGTAACTGTATGTTTAGCTTTATTTAAAAACTTGCCAAATTATTTTCCAGAATGGCTATAGTAGTCTACATTCCCACCAGTAATGTATGAGATTCAGTTTCTCCACATCTTCAACAGTAAGTGGTATTGGCATGCTTTTCTAAAAATTTTAGCTCTTAGGTGTAGTGAGCGACATCTCATTATGGCCATTATTTGCATTTCCTTAATAGCTAGTAATGTTGTACATCTTTTAATGTGCTTATTTGTCACCTGTATATTCTCTTTGGTGAAACGTCTCTTCATATCTTTTGTCCATTTTCTAACTGGGTTGTTATTTTTCTGTTGAGTTTGAGAGATTTTTAAAATATATTCTGGATACAAGTAATTTGCAAGATATGTGGATTACAAGTACTTTCACCTAGTCTGTAACTTGGCTTTTTATTCTCTTTGCGGGATGTTTCATAGAGCAAAAGTTTTATTTACTTATTTATGAAGTTCAATTTATCGTTTTTTTTTTCTTTTATGGGCCATGTTTTTGATGTCAAGTCTAAGAACTCTTTCCCTATCCCTAGACTATGACATTTTCCTTATATGCTATCTTCTAAAGTTTTATAATTTTACTAAACATTTGATTTAATCTTCATATATGTACAAGGTTTATGTCACAATTCTTTTGAGTAAAAGACCTATGTTGACATATATAATGTCTGTTTCCCTTGTCTATTATTTCAAAATTGTTTTCTTATGTGGACCCTGAAATAATCATTCTGATTAAGAGTCTTTCTAGATGGTCAAATATAAATGAGTACAAATATTTAGAAAGGGGGAAAAATGAGTAGCTCTGAAATAGTGACCCACTTGTCCCACTTCTGTGGACTCTGTGTAAACTGTAAGTCTTGGGTAACAGAAAACCTTTGCAGTATGGCTGTAAACCAAAACAATGCAATTCAGATTCAATTTTCCTTTAAAAATGTCTATAATAGGTGATTATATTCATAGCTTCTAACCTCATCATGCCCAATTATTTTAGGTGGATCCAAACAGTATGTTTAACTCACAATAAGACAACTGTAAAGATATTCATCGATTTATTTTTTCAATCTTCCACTCACTTGTGCAACTATCCGCTCCACCCATATTCTTTGCACACCTATTAGGTTCCTGGCATTGTCTCTGTACTGGGAACACAGCAAAGAACATCTCTGTCTCATGATCTGTAAGCTCACAATCCAGTGAGGGGAATGAGATATATGTATATGCAAAGAGTTATAGCCCAGGGAATATAAAATATGAAGATTTATTGTTTTACATTCATTCATTGAGCAAAATTTCCCAACAATCTATTATATACAAGAGGTTGTGTTAAGTGCTAGGTGTACAGACACTGATACTCTATTTTTAATAAACTTATTTATTTTACTTATTTATTTTTGGCTGCATTGGGTCTTCATTGCTGCATGCAGGCTTTCTCTAGTTGCGGCGAGCTACTTTTCCTTGTGATGTGCGGGCTTCTCATTGCAGTGGCTTCTCTTGTTGCGGAGCACAGGCCCTAGGCAGGCAGGATTCCGTAGTTGTGGCCCACGGGCTCAGTAGTTGTGGCTTGCGGGCTCTAGAGTGCAGGCTCAGTAGTTATGGCACACGGCCTTTGTTTCTCCACAGCATGAGGGATCTTCCCGGACCAAGGATTGAACCTGTATCCCCTGCATTGGCAGGAGGATTCTTAACCACTGTGCCACCAGGGAAGTCCCCCAGATGCTGATACTTTTTGAATGCGTTTTTGTTATATAAAGTTTTCTAAAGGATAACTTTCATTGATTAGAGAAGTAGTATAAAATCATACAATTATATTTAGGATAATTCAAAAAAATATATCCTCATAGTGGTCATTAATTTAACAGGTACTCCTGTAGTGTATCTCTAGGGTGACTTTGGGAAAGAATAAGGTTTATTAGATGGCTTTTAGAGACTGAGCCAAACAAATCTGTTCTGTCACCCTTTCTGCTTCATCAGTTTGCCTGTGTCAAGTATATGTGGCCTACCCGTGGTCAGCATAAAAGAGCTAAAGTAGAAACCATTAGATGTTTGTAGTCAGGAGAGTGAGTGTCTGGTGAAAGATGGAGGATCTTCATTTCCATAATTTCTTTTCAATGGGAAATTTTCTTTTTTTCAGGTTAAACCAAAACTGCTAAGAATTCTCTTCCTCAAAATAATTCAGGGATGATAAAACCTTCTCATTTACACAGAAAAAAATGGAGACAGTGAATAACAAAGAGTGCTCAAAAGTGACCTTGAATTTTAGAGATTATCCACTGGAGGAAAACCAACATTAGAGATACAAATCAAGATGATAAAGACTTTGCAATCAACGTATGACCTCAGGTAACTGCAGGCATGACCAAGAATTCCCTGCCACCAATACAGGAAAAAGGTGATATAAAGTCACACCAATGCAGATAGTATCAAAATGCAGATTAGCATGAGGCACAGAAGACAACTGACCAATAACACATAATCAAAACAACCACACGACTAGACCCAGATTGGAATTTTGTGTGTGTGTGTGTACATATGTATATGAATATGTATATGTGTATATATATATATATATATATATAATATATAATCAAAAGTATATATTTCATTATATATATTGTACATACATATATATACATTTATATTCATACACATATATACTATTCCACTTTATATATTCATCCAACTGATCTCATAGGAAAATAATTTAAGGTATTGTTAAAATATTGCTTTCAAGAATCTGGTGAATGAAAGGGCAAATGAGGTAATCAATTTCTTTTGTAACAAGATTTATTCGAGTCTATGAGTAGCACTCATTACCTAGCACTGGCAAATAAATCCTTGGTCTTTGTGTTTCCTTAAGAAATCCTTTTGGGATTTATTTCCTCAAAAATGCTGTCATAATGGTTTTTAATATAATGTGCTGAATGACTCCTACCCGAAAATTTCTGCAAGAAGGCTAAGGGAAATGGATAACCTTGTCCCTGCGTCAAGGAAAAGAGGAATTTCCAGGTATGCAGGGGTGAGCACAGTGTCAGCTTTTTATAACAGTTTTACTGATTTGAAGCTTAATAAATACAATTACTAATGCTATTAAGTAAAACGATTGTCAACATAGGTTCAGGTCCAGACGGGTAGTTTGGGGACCTTCCATTGCTAGGAATGAGGCAATAGAATGTTTGAACTTCCTGAGGGACAAAACAAGAAAGATTAGGCGAGAGAAACTGCAGAAGGAATAATGCTAAAGCCCAACCACGGCTTCCTGCTCTTTTTCTCTCATCATGAAGCTTTTGTATAAGCTCCATTTTCTGTCTAAAATATTCCCCACCCTCCTCATACAGGTAACACCCTTCTGGGCTCAGCTTATATACCATTTCCTCTGGAGAGATTACCCTGACCCATAAGCTCTGGGTCAGGTGCTCTGTTCTGTGCTCCCTGAGCACCCTGTCTTTTCCTAACATAACAATATTGCATGCATTGTAATTGCCTACTTATTTATCTGTATACTATACCAAACTCTGGTGTCTATGGAAGCAAGGAAGAGTTATTTCTATCTTATTTACCGTTGTATCCATACTGCCCAGGACAGTGTTTAGCCCACACGAAATGATTAATAAACATTTGCTGAGTGAGAAGGAATTAATTATTGAGTGTCCACTATATGCCAAGCATGACTCTGGGCACTTTACCTGTTATCTTATTTAAATACTAATGTCCAGATCTTTCAGAATCTGGTATGTACATCTGGGACCACCAAAAACAGACTCCAAGGTGGGATTAGATGTACATGATATTTATTGAGGGATACACTTGTGAAGGATGAAGAAGCAGGAATAGATGGGGAGAGCTCTCAGATTGCAATGCAGGTGTGATACCTGGGAAACGAGAAAGGCAAGGAAGAATTGGTTAGGAAGAACTTCAGACTCAAGTACAGTTCTGAGACATTATAAGCCAGGTTAATGAGATATTGTTCATTGGAAAATTCCTATACTGGGCAGAAAACGTCTGCCTCTAGGATACCTTCCATGCTCGGTTATTGTCTGGGAGCAGCCCTGGAGAAATGTGATCTCAATGAGAGTAGCACAGCAAATCCAAGAGGCAGGAACTGGAAAATGTGCTCTCTGCAGAGGAGGGAGCTATATTCTATTATGGCCACCACAGTTCACCCATTTTGTCACACAGCCACTTCTTGCACATTTGAGGAATACCTTCTAAATGGCTTCCATGGGCTTCTCTTCCCTGAGAGGAAGTAAGTCAGTGGAATGAACTACATATCTCCCATCACTGCCCTTAGTCTCAGGGTCACAAAGGTAATTCATCTTCTCCCTCTTCACCTATTCCTGCAAAATTCCTCTCACCCTCAACAATCACCTCTATGGATCTTGTTGGCTTATCTCATAGTGTGAACCAAACATTTATTCCTGAGGTACGAAGACTGTGGTATTTATACATTTTTCAGGCAAAGGTTGCTGCATGTGGTCATTTGTTGTTATACAGGAGCAAGGTTACCAAAAGATACAAAGCAGATCACCAGGTTCACACATACTCTTCCTGGTCCCCATTATATAAAACCAGTTTTACCTCTTCTTGCTGATGAGGATCATCATTACCCCTGCCAAGATGGAATTCAAGGTCTCCAAGCATCAGCCATACCTTGTATGTCATTGGTACCCTTACTGTGTCTTATAGCAAGAATAGAACCATGAGCTCTAACCTCACAGAACCTAGACGTATAGAAAAAGGAATCACAAGTGCCCCCGTGGGTCATCAAGAGGGATAGTGAGGGGTATTGAAACTGTGCCCCATAGGGTTAAAGAAACTGGTGACTAACAGAAATTCTTGAGCTTATTTTACAGAACTGCAGATAAGGAGGCAGCTTGTTAAAATCCCCTCTGCTTATAACACAACAAAATTGGCTGAAACCAGTTGGAACCAATATGGCTGATTGGAGTCTGCACAGAATAGACTGACTTGTCCTATGGGTGACCTTTTGATGTCACAGCCCTAATTTATACCACGTGCTTCATACTACCTTCCCCCAAATTTACACATGTGACCAGTGAAGGAATATGAAGCCTGCCTGCACCTGCACATAAGAATCCATCACTTCCTTAAACTTTGTAACCAACCACATTTTTCCCTTTCTTCACTGCCCCAAAACCGGAACCTTTAAATATCCACCTCACCTCGTTATCAGGGAGACAGATTTGAGCCCTGCCTCCTGTCCCCTTGCCTGTCAACCTTACAACAAAGCTTTTATTTTCTCAAAAGCTGGTGCCATCGTATTTGCTTCTATGCATATCGGGCAGCAAGCCTTTGCCTGGTAACACTATTTGGCTCCAGATCCATTTACAGCCTTCCCTTGGTATCCATGGGGGACTGGATCCAGAACCCCCTGCAGATACCAAAATCCATTAATGCTCAAGTCCCTTGTGTAAAATGGCATAGTATTTGCATATGACCTATACACATCCTCCCGTATACTCCAAGTCATCTCTAGATTACTTATAATACCTGATACAATGTACATGCTATGTAAATAATTGTAAATACAATGTAAATGCTATGTAAATAATTGCTGGCATGCAGTAAATTCAAGTTTTGCTTTTAGGAACTTTCTGGAATTTTTTTTCAAATATTTTCGATCTACGGTTGGTCGAATCCATGGATGTATCAATAGAAACTACGGATGTGGAGGGCTGACTATATTATTCCTATTACAGACACAGCATCATACACAAGTCTCTGAATCATGTGTATACTGAATCCTGGAGGATGGCATCCCACTTCCCAGAGCAGTGCTTCCAAAGCATAACTTTAGCTATAGCTTCAATAGGCTTTTCTTATTCAAACCAGATAGTGAAGTCATGTGATATGGTCAGTAGGTAACACGGTTATGAACCCATCCCCACACCTCATCCACTGTGAAGGGGGTCCCCTAGTCAGATGTTTATGTTGTGTGAGATTTGATGGCTCTAGATCAGAAAGTCTATAAGCTCTCGATGGTTATATGACTTAAGAGTCTGAAGGTAGGAAAGCCTATATATTTATCAATTTTATAGATCTTCTTAAGGAATCAGATTCTAGTTTTATTGAATTTCTCTGTGGCTTTTCTGGTTTTCATTTCATTAATTATTGCTCTTTTTATTTAGTTTCTCATACTACCTTTCAATAAAATTTGTTCAATTTTGATGAATTTTTAGAGATAGATCCTTATATTGTAATTTGAGACATTCCTTCTTTACTCATGTATGTATTTAATGCTATAAATTTCACTCTGAGCACTGCTTTAGGTGTATTCCACAAATATTAGTATGTTGTGTTTTCGTTTACATTCAATTCAAAATATTATTAGCTGTCCTTGTGACTTCTTCCTTGACCCATTGGTTACTCAGGTATACGCAGTAAAATTTCCAAATATTTGGGAATTTTCCATATATGTTTGTAAATGATTTCTAGTTAAATTCTATTATGGTGAAAGTGCACATTTTATATAATTTCAATTCTTTTAATTTGTTGAGGTTTGCTTTGTGGCCCACAGTGTATTGTTGGATGTTCCTTTCCCACTTGAAAATAAAGCATTTCCTGCTGTTGTTAGGTGGAGTGTTCTAGAAATCTCAACTGGGACATGCTGCTTGATAGTGTCATTCAGATCTTACATATCATTGATTCAATGTCTAGTAGTTCTATCAGTTGCTGAAAGGGGAATATTAAAGTATCCAATTATTACTGTGGATTTGTCTATTTCTCCTTTCAGTTCTGACAGTTTTTGCTTCATATATTTGGAAGCTATTTTGTTTGTTGCATACATATTTAGGATTGTTAATGTGTTCTTAGTGATTTGGCCTTTTCATCATTATGTAATGCCCCTCTTTACTCCTGGTAATATACCATCCCAAGGTTTACATAGTTTGATATTAATAGGGTCACTCCAACTTTCTTTAGATTAGCATTAGCATGATATATCTTTTCAATTCTTTGAATTTTAACTGTCTTTATATTTAAATTGGGATGCTTATAGAGAGCATATAGGTGAGCCTCTAGTGGGATCTTCCAAAGCAATCAAGATGGTGGAGTAAGAAGACGGGGAGCTCACCTCCTATCATGAACACATCAAAAATACATTTACATGTGGAACAATTCTCATGGAAAACTTGAAACTGGCAGAAGAAGTCCTATACAACCAAAGTTGCAAGAAAGATTTCCACATAACAGAGTAGGACTGAAAAAAGGCATAGGATCGGGACCCCTACCCCTGAGAGGGATCTGAAAGGAAGAGAAGTTCTGCATGAGCAGGCCTTCACCCTGGTGAGCGAGCAGGTCCAGCCACAGACTCAGCGTCCCAGTCCTGGGTTCCTACATGGAGGAGACAAGCCCCCTTGGCTGTTGGGAGAAGAGCTGGGCTAGATAGAAGGGCTGGAGAAGCCTCGACTCTACCCACAAGAGTGCACAGATACTGGCTTGCCAACAAACAGGCCAGAGAGAGATATGCATGGGTGCTTAACCAGACTCCCCAATCTGAGTGGAGTGAACACCCCAGCCCCACTCACTCCATACCACAGCTTGGTGTGGGATCTGGACCAGCTGGGCCCTGGGAAAAGACTTGGTCTAGCTAGGCAGAGACAGCTCAGTGGCTTGGGACGTGGTCTGGGTGGGGCAGTATTAGCCATTGTGGGCAGTTACTTGGGTGGCACGTGACTGTCTCCCAGCAGAGCAAGCCCTCTGGCCCTGCCCATCCCACACCACAGCTTGGCAGTAGATCTGAGGCAGATGGGTCCTGGGAGAAGACTGCCACAGAGGTAGCTCAGATCTCTGGTGGCAGCACAGCCACCTCGATTCCTGCAGCCACAACCCCCTGATCCCTGGCCCCACCCACTGCATGCCACAGCCTTGCACTAGATCTGGGACTACACAAAGGGAAAAAGACAGGACCTGGGGCTACAATTGAGTGAGGCCGCTGACACTTACACAGGGGGTACATCAGGCTTTTATGAGCACATGGCCCTCACTTACTTCAGCACTCTCCTCCTTTGGGGGCAGGGCACACACTCAAGGGGAACAGAGGCTGATGGAGCCCGACCCTCAGGGCTTCTACTCCATCATCTGGGGAGCAGACCCCGCCTCTAACAGTCAGAGAGCAGAGAGGAAGTCCCACCTCACACTCGGCACAGGTTTTAGATCCTCCAACAGAATGCCAAATTAAACAGATATATGATATAATAGGGACCACACGTTTCTCTACCATCCTCTGTTCCTCCTAGGGATGCAATATTGTTTTTGTTTAATATCTTGGCTTCAGGATGGGGGGGCAGTTTTGGAATTATCAACTTGGTATTCCTCTCTGTGATACCTCTTAATAAGCCAAGTACACCATGTGGATATTACTACGACTGCCAAATATGTCAGCTTCAATCATGTACTTGGAAACTGGAGAAATGAACACTTGGGTGGTTATGGACACTTAGAAGATCTGTTGTAATCCAGACATTAGCCAGTAGTTCATTGATTGCCTGGCTTATAAACCCACACTCTAGCAGGGGGACCATGATGATCTCTTGGGTCTCCCGAAATTAATGTCTACTCAGAACGTGTGCCTAATACTCCACAAAATGTTGAGTATTCCCCTTTCCTCATTGTAAATTTATCCAAGTAAATGGCCACAGGTTCATTTGGGCAAGGCCTGGAAAAATCATTACAATATACACGGCCATTGTGTGGCATGGTCATTACTCCTAGAGATACTTCAAACTCTTCAGTTAATGAGTTCTACATCTGAAACTGGCTCAGATTCAGGCACTGAGCAAGGGATCATGAATTTTTATTGGGCCAATGACCATCAGCCTCCTGTTCCTCCATTCTCGCCATTTTTTCTGGTTGTAGATATTAAGCAACACCCTTTTGTCTACCTTCTGTTTTGTTCTTAGTTTCACCATGCTCTATTAACCTCTACTGCTCCATGTAGGTCAAGCCTCCTTGTCTGCTTCTCCAAACCTGGTGGTCATTGTAGTAATTTTATCATCCTGGCTTCTGGTGATTAAGCACCACCGCTTGACCTCTGTTATTTGGGGGTCTCATCATTCCCTTGAATAATAAAAAAGCTCATCTCTGTGACCACCTCTATAACCATCAGCCCTGGCCTGCAGAAGAGAGCCAAGACTTACTGGTGTCGTCTCATGAACACATTTCTGTGGGTCATGTGGGCCCTTCTGTGGAACATAATCTTCTGGAAAGTCTCCTGGCATCACATATTACATCTGTTCAAGCATGCTCACTTCCCTAAGCCTTTTTTATTCCTTCATTCTCATCTGCCAGAGAAACTTGGGAATTTCCACTTCACTCTATGTGTGCCATTGCTTTCTCCTGGTCTCTAAAGAGCCATGCTAACAGCAATTTTGCTCCATCCACTGAGGTCCTTTCAAAAGTGTTAAATTCCATGTTCTGAAACAAAATTCCCCCATGCCCCAAGTCAATGGATTCTTATCTGGTATTATGATCTGAACCTGTTGATCAAGTACCTTCAAAGTCCAATCCCAAGGGTACTCTCTTAGCTCCTGCTACTCCATACTAGCTAATTCTTGCAGCTCCTTTGGGTGGTAATCTCTTTCCTCTTTTATCTATTTCAAAACTTCCCTAGCTGTGTCTTGCTGGGACTTAATCCTAATTATTGGCCTGACGACTAAGAAAGTAGATGGGGACTGTTCCTAAGGGGATCACCTCTTGCCTGTGGGAACGAGGTCTTTACAGAGTCTTCTGCAGAGAAGGGAGGAGGTTGCTAGTTCATATTAGGGAGTACTGGGATCCCTCTGCAAGCTCTGTTGTTTCAGGGATGTCTTCAGAGCCAAAATACAAAGGGGCATACACCTAGAGAGACATCCTCCTTTCATACTTCAGGGTTCAAGGATTTTTTTAACCAGAGTTCTGACCTTAGCATAACAAACTAGCCCTGAATAAGCATAAAAATGTCTCTGGAGCTCTGGAACTTCAGCTATTAACTCCTGAGTCTGTCTTTAGCTGTTTGCTCTTCCACTGTAGGAAAAGACCCCTTTGTAAGCTATCAGAAAGTTTCTCTAACTCACACCCTTAGACCATAACTATTTCTTAACTACCCTCAATAAATCCTTCTTGAGGATGGTGAGAACTAAAATATTTCCTGCCATATCAGTAAACAAAGGATGTCACAGTCATCAGGATTGCAGCCTTCCTACAGTGAGCTGGTGAGCCCTGAGGGAACTCAAGAAGGAAACAATGAATACCTGCCATCAACAACCATCAGACTGCAGCCACTCCCTATGGTGAGCCCTGAGGAAACTCAGGATGAGAAAACACAGGATACTGGCCCCAGAGAGCTGAGGTGCATATCAAAGGAATGATTTCAGTGAGCCCAGACTCTTGTATCTTCCCATACATAGAAAAGCACTAAATTCCTTAACTTGAGACGTCTAGTTTTCTTTCATTAACAGTAATCTTTTGATGTTCCGACTACCTGGTCTTTTGTTGCAAAAACGCCTATATATCCTGGCTCCCCCTTCCCCCATGCCTCTTCAGAACAGTTTCTCAGCATTATCTGAGATGCTGCACCCCAGGCTTAAGTCCTCTGATTTGTCCACCAAAGAAAACATAACTCTCCACTGTTAGGTTGTGAATTTTTTCTCAGTCCACAGTGGCAATACAATTTAATGATACATAGTCAATTGTACTGTTCTTGTAATTGCACCACACACACACACACACACACACACACACACACACACACACACACCCCTACCAAATCCTTCAAGTGCCTGAATCTTCACTCTAGCTAGTGCATTCCTCTCTACCGGTACAATCTCTGAGGTCATCACTGATGAAATCTTCAGTCAGCGGGCTATCGTGTGGTGCTAAGGCTTTACCTTACCTCATGTTTCACTCAGGAAGGCAGTGATCTTGCCAGCCAGGCAATGAGTGAGCCAGGCTCAAAACTCATCTTACCATCTTTTTTCTCAGACCACTCCTGCCCCCTGCCCCATGTCAATCTGAGTCCTCTGAGAAGTAGATGTAGAGATGAGATTAAACATGCAAGAGATATATTGATAAAGGGGGAAGGGGCAGAAGAAATAGGAAAAGCCTTTAGACTGACACAATTTTCTGACCGCCACATAGTACTGAGAAATTCTCAACCTGACCAATGAGAAGACTCCAGGCAAAGGTTGCTCATTAAAGGAGGCCCACATCTGACAAAGATGCTCTGGCTCTGGGACCCCTGTTGTTATCAGTCCTCAACCGGAGGAGTCCCTGGGGGAAGTATAGCCTTGAAGAAAGCACCATGGTGAATCCAAAGACAGCAGTTAGAGGCTGTCCGCTACTCTGAGCCCTGCAGCAAGTTCTCTTGAAGGGAGATCTGAGCAGCACACCTCTGTGATGGCCACACCTGGAAAATGCTTTGTACTGTTTCCCAGGAAGCTTCCTGCTGCCTCACAAATAGATCTATTTTAAGTTTCTCCTCCAGGCAGGAAAGCCTCCTCCTTTAGAATGAGGCTTTAAAATGTTACTCTTGAAGAGAGAAATCAGTTACTACATAAACCACAACTCAGAGCGTTCAGGCGAGATAGCAGAAAATTGTTAAGTCAGTCCTTGGGGTCATGGGCTAAGGCCAGGAACGCTGTCATCGCTAAATGGGACAAAGTAAGCAATGGCCATCCCAGGGAAAATCAGCCCACATCACAAGGAGCAAGACTAATTTAGAAAGCTGAACGCAAGAAAAAGACCATGTCAGAATCATTCTCTTAGCAATAACCTTTGAAGATTATCATCTGAGCTCTCTACAGAGCGATGAGACACTGCCCCCCAAAAAGCCCAGACTGGGCACTGGCAGGATACTGAGTGACCACAATTGGCTAGGGTGAAGAGCTCAGGGATATAGACATAAAACAATTACTGACTTTTTTTTTCATAATGGCCACTTTTTTTTGCAACTTTACCATGCACTAAGTACATGGCCTCTGTCAATGAGTTATATTCACCCACAAACCCCTACAGAGGTGATGGACAGAGAAGGCAAACCAATCTTGGGGCTTCCATCCAAGGACAGGTCTTTGATTCATTCACTCAGCAAATACTTACCAAACACAAAATATTTGCTACACCCTGTGCTAGGCACTTGGGATACACAGCACTGCCCTCGAGGAGATCGATGGAATTAGTAGTCAGTAGATTGGTTCTATCGTAATGTGTCGGTGTGATTAGCTCTCAGAATGCCTCGAAGTCACATTGCTAAAAGTAAAATCTTCTGTTTTGGTTTTGGTGAGGATCAAATGAGACATGAAAATATTTGGAAACTAGAAAGTTCTATACACATTTGAGGAGTAAATATTATTTATATGACAACTCTTTTTCGATGGCTTTCTGATTTTTCCACAGAGCTCTGGAACATAGCTGGTCCAACTATCTGAGTGGCTCTAACATGGGTAAAGTTTCTCTCATTAGTGAAAATATTTTCAACAGATTGACCGTTGCTGAATTATCAACTCTGTACATGTTTTAGACTTCTATTTTACTTTTAAACACTTTGGGGGATATAGACTATAATGTTTATACAGTTTTGACTAATTCAGACAGAAGGACAAATTGAAAACCTGAATGTTTTCCTTCAACCGGTTGCTCTGAGAAAGCTAATTCTAATAAAACTCCACTAATAATACACTCAAAATTAATAATCGGGTTAAATTTCTGGCTGTGAAATGTGAACAAAATTAGTATTACTAAATTACAAATATATATTTAATTATTTAATTTTAATTAAATTATTTTAAATTTATTTTTATTAAATATATTTTTTAATTTAGTAAAACTACTGTTCTTCACATTTCATAGCCAGAAAATGAACCCAAACATTTTTATGTTATAGTTGACATTTATATATGTGTAAAATGCCATGAGAGCAGTGTAGTCAGGGTACAGGAGATTCAAACAATGTCACAGTGAACTCTTTAGCCAGATTTGCAAGGAAGGGACGTATCAATTCTTGAGGGTGAGCCTAATCTAAGATTTGATAATTTTATAGGACAAAATGCTGTAATATGAATTTCACTGAAATGAAATATGGAGGGTTGCAATACTTACTGGCTCCATATTTTCTTCTGGGGAATATTTGAGAAGGAAATAACCCTTCTGAGAACAAGAAATAAGTATAATACTAATAAGGACCTACTGTACAGCACAGGGAACTCTACTCAATACTCTGTAACCACCTATATGGGAAAAGAATCTAAAAAAGAGTGGATATATGTATAACTGATTCACTTTGCTGTACACCTGAAACTAACACAACATTGTAAATCAACTATACTCCAATACAAATTTTAAAAAATTAAAAAAATTAAAACTCCTGTTTAAACATGTAGTAAAAATTCAAAACCTGATGTAAACATAAGAATGAAGTTTCATTATTTACTTCTTGTTTGCTTTCAATGAGTCCATAGGATTAAATGAGTGGAAAGGCAAAAAAAGAAGAAAGAAAAAAAAAAAGTATAATATGGTAACACAGAAATAGGGATTTTGACTGTTAAAGAGTACCCTCATTCATTGACACTACCCACCTTGGCAAAATAGGTGTGAAACATTCCCTTAGACTGTGGGATTATTTAGCTCTCATTGTGCCTGCTAGAGGTCCCACTTCTAATTTATACAGTCAGTTATCTTTGTCACAGCAAGAGGTCTTACAGATGAGCAAGCCGCTTTGGCAAAAAGTCTAAGGTACTGAGGCTGACGGGGGCCAATGGGAATTAAGTTGGCTGGAGGCCTGGGTACCTCAAGGGCATCTCACGCGAAATCAGTACTTATATAGATGTTAGTAACTTCCTGCCTCTATTTCTAAATGGGATAGGGAAATCTTGGCTGCCTGTGAACTTGTCATAGCAACAAAGAACAATTTCATTCATCTCACCCAGGAGTAGCTTCTGGTGTGTATGTGTACAGAGTGATAGAATCTCGTTCAAGTGAATATTGGTTTGGGAGCTTTGGGGATTATGAAAAGAGGGCACAGCTGTGATTCTTCAGTGGCTAGGTGAATGAAGGCAGCCATCTAAGAGGGTTGAGGACCCAGCTGGAATGGAAGCAGTAGCAGTAGTGGCAAGAAAGATAAAGCTTAAGACCCTGGGAACCAATACACACAAGCTTCCCTCTGGCTCTTTACTGTTAAGTAGATTTCCATTGGAGGACATCCAGAAAGGATTCCAACCTCTTATACAGCCCCTTACAGTGGGGAAAAAAAACTAATGGTGGGGTGGGGGGAGACTGGGGGAAGCTGTGAAAACACCAGACAAGGAGTCAAGAGAACAGAAGTGAAATTCTGCTTCCCTTAGAGAGCTTTGGCCAATTCACTCCACCTCACTTCACGTGACTTTTCCTCATAGATTACTGTAGTTAATAGAGTCGAATCTGAAGCCAGATTCCACCAGTTCACACTCCAGCCTTGACACTTGTCAGTTGTGCATCTTATAGCTAATAGTTAGCATCTTTTGTAAAACGTGAATAATAAAAAAATAATGCCTCAATTTGTACTCCCAGAGTTGTTAGGAGGATTCAATAAGTGCCCATAAAGTAGTGAGTGCTACAAAAGCATTTGTTGAATCATGTAACATTAGGGACATTTGCCAAGGGAGATCATCTAGAATTTCCTGTTTTCTCATCATGAGACATAGCCAGGGATGGTAAAAGTGGCAAAACCCCTAATATTATAAAAACAGAGCACAAAACAGCTCTCTGCATGGGGGGAGGGGAACGATCAGGGTGAAATCGTTTTCAAGATAGTAGGTGGAAGGGACTCCCCTGGTGGTCCAGCAGCTAAGACTTTGTGCTCCCAATGCAGGGGGCCCAGGTTCGATCCCTGGTCAGGGAACTAGGTCCCGCATGCATGCTGCAACTAAAGATCCCACATGCTGCAACTAAGGAGCATACAAGCGGCAATGAAGATCCTGCATGCTGCAACTAAGACCCAGCACGGCCAAATAAATAAATATTAAAAAAAGATAGTAGATGGAAGATATTTTGCAGCGTATTTTGGAAGAGATTGACATATTTTACAGTCTCTGCAATTCTCTGAAAGCACAGACATGAACACTGTGAGCAATTCAGAGAATTCTCAGCAATAATTATTAACAGCCACAATACCAAGATGCAACCATTTCTTTGTGAGGTGGAATACATGTATTGCAGAGGGTTACTTAATTCAAAATTATTTCCAGACACAAAAATTCTGCCCAAGTTATGCAGTCAATAACCATGTGGAGCTCTATTTTCACAATATAGGTACAATTAGTCACAATTTCTTATTTACTTGATTTGAGGCCATATGTTTTAAAGTTTCTGAAACCTAAAATTTAATATGGTAGTTCCTCTTTTCTAAGGATCCGGTATTAAATCACCTTACAATTTTAAAATATTACAATTGATGGCACCCTGAAATAGGTACACCATGGGAGGGTCAGACTATCAGAATCTCTCATTCACCAGCAGCTCTGTGTTGCAGAAGTTCTATTTCTGGCTGGTACAGCTGAAAGGATTGGGACTCCCTTCACCTAACTAGCCTCCATTTACATAGAAGCTTTACCCAAAGTAAGGTAGGCCAAGTGTACTTGGACCCAAGAGTCCCAGCTCCATCTTGCTCGTAGGGCGAAGGTTCCATGCCAGAAGGGCAAGGTGAAAAGACCAGGGGCTAACCATCACAGCTCAGTTCCCCCATTCAAAGACCAAGAGGGCATTCCAGGAGAAGCAAGCCATTGTCCTTGCCCCCATCTCTGGTGCAGTGGCACAGAGGCCCTGCTCATGTGGAGAAGGACATAAGAACAGAGATATCCATAGCTCTTCCTAAGCAAACTGATTTTGTTTGGAATAGAATACAGGAAAGTTCATAGACAAGGGAATTATGAAAAACAATGGAGATCTAGGTGGTGACCAACAAATGAAAAGGTAAATCACCTAGAATTTTAAAGGAGAACAAGAGAAAAAGAAACTAAGAAGACCCCTTCTGGAGTTAGAGAAAGGCTCAAAGACTGGAAACATCCTGCCCCTAAAGGAGGGCCAATTTTATGATTTTCTCCAGCTATACTGAGATATAATTGATATATAGCATTGTGTAAGTTTAAGGTATACAACTTCACGATTTGGTATGCATATACATTGCAAAATGATTACCACAATTAGATTAGTTAACACATCCATTATCTCACAAAGTAACCATTTTTTGTGTGTCTGGTGAGAAAATTTAAGATCCACTCTCTTAGCAAATTTCAAGTATACAATATTGTTAACTGTAATCACCATGCTGTACATTAAATCCCCAGAACTTATTTACCATGTAACTGAGAGTTTGCACCCTTTGACAAATATATCCCCATTTACTCTAACCCCCAGCTCCTGGCAACCATCAATCTACTTTTTCTATGAGTTCAGCTTTTTGAGATTTCACATATAAGTGGATCATACAGTATTTGTTTTTCTGTTAGGCTTATTTCATTTAGCATAACACTCTCACGTTTTATTCATGTTACAGCAAACGTCAGGGTTTCCTTCTTTTATGACTGAATAATATTCCATTGCATACACACAAACACACACACACCACACACACACACACACACACACACACACAGAACATTTTCTTTATGCATCTATCTATCCATTGACAGACACTTAGGTAGTTTCCATTTCTTGGCTATAATTAATGCTACAATGAACATAGGACTGAAGATAGCCCTTCCAGATACTGATTTCTTTTCCTTCCAATATATACCAAGAGGTGGGAGTTCTGGATCATACAGTAGTTATATTTTTAATTTTTTGATGAAACGTCATACTCTTTTTTGTAGTAACTGTACCAATTTACATCCCTACGAGCAGTGGACAGTGATTTCTTCTCATCCTCAACAGCACTTGTTATCTCTTGGCTTTTTGATGAAAATCAATCTAACAGTTGTGAGGTGATATCTCATTGTGGTTTTGATTTACATTTCCCTGTGATTAGTGATGTTGAGTACATTTTTATACACCTGCTAGCTGTGTGTCTTGTTTAGAAAAATGTCTATTCAAGTCCTTGCCCATTTTAAAATCAGATTATTTGTCTCATTGCTATTGAATTGTATCCTCATATAATTAGCATATTAACCCCTCCTCAGATATGTGGCTTACAAATATTTTCTCCCATTCTGTAGGTTGCCCTTTCAATTTGTTGATTATTTCCTTTGCTGTGCAGAAGCTTTTTATAGTTTGATGCAGTCCCACTTGTTTATTGCTTTTGTTGCTTGTGGTTTCAGTGTTATACCCAAAAAATCATTGCCAAGGAGACTTTTCTTATGTTTTCTTCCAGGAGTTTTATGGCTTCAGGTCTTTTTTTTTTTTTTTTTTTTTTTTTTTTTTTTTTTTTTTTTTTTTTTTTTTTTTTTTTTTTTTTTTTTTTTTT
>RJWK010003843.1:22155-62281 GCA_004363435.1 Platanista minor | reverse complement strand
CTGCAGCATCTCTGGGCCAGTATGGAGCTTCTAGAAGCCATGCTTACCTGCCCACATTTAATGGGGAGCTGGGTCTCCAATGTCACCCTTGTCTCAAAGAGCTTAGAAACAAAGAATGGGAAATCTGGCTGGGTCCACCTTCCCTGGGTATGTTCACAGGTCTCAGATTTCGGCTCCCTTGCTGGGCGAGCCTTCAGCGGCTCCAGTCCATTCTTCACTGTGGAGAGTCCTTGCTGTGAAACTGGCTGGGACTCGGGTTATCGAAACTGAGCTGCTTCAGCAACTGCCCCTCCTCCTCCACATAACCAAAGCTGGAAGCTCTACCTCTCCCCAGCTCTGCCTGGAGATGAAGGCAAATTGGGGTATTAAAAGCTCAGCTCCTATACCTGGTGGTGATGGTGGTGGGTTTTGTCACTCTCAAGCTCTTTATCTGCAGGATGGACTGGAACAGCGTAGCGTCCACCTGATCCTTGACCCTGGGTTGCCTGGTTTGGGCAACCGTCAGAGCCCCCTGGGAGTACAAGGTCGGGGGAGCAGGCCGAGGAATGAGAAAAGCCCCAACTTTGGAGTCACAGAGATGCAGGTGACCTGTGAAACTGCAAGCAAGTTTTGTCACCTCTCTGAGCTTCCTTATCTGCAAAAAGGAATCTTTTTTTTTTTTTTTTTTTTTGGCGGTACGCGGGCCTCTCACTGCTGTGGCCTCTCCCGTTGCGGAGCACAGGCTCCGGACGCGCAGGCTCAGCGGCCATGGCTCACGGGCCCAGCCGCTCCGCGGCATGTGGGATCTTCCCGGACCGGGGCACGAACCCGTGTCCCCTGCATCGGCAGGCAGACTCTCAACCGCTGCGCCACCAGGGAAGTCCCAAAAAGGAATCTTCGAGCTGACCTTGATGGGATTTGATGAGCTTTCAGGCTTTATGCAGCCAGCCTGCTTCCTGGACACAGCAGACAGTGGGAGACTTTTGGCATTACTGGAGCCTTGGCTCAGAGCTGGCCATACCAGGGACCTCATCTCCAAGGTGAATGGGATGGAGATGCAGCTTCCAAATTACCCTCATCCTCCAAGGTAGGAAAGGGCGGCAGGAGCCTGAGAAGGAACATCTCCAGTGCCGTGGAGGGACTGGAGCAGGTAATGGCTGGGGTCTCTATTGTTGCCCCTCTTAACTCTGTCTCCCTAGGTGATGTCGGTCAGGATTACTTTGGCTGCAAGTGACAGGAAATCCCACTCAATAGCACTGAAGCAAAAGGGAAAAATGATCGGCTCCCATAAATGAAAATCTCAGGGCATTAGGCACAGCTGGATGCAGGTGCTCACATGATGTTATCTGGCTCCTTTGTCTCCCCTCTGGCTGCACTTTCCTCTGTGTTGGCTTCATGCAAGGCTGACTGTTCTCAAGAGGTGGCATAAAGGCCACCAGCAGTTCCAGGCTCTGCAAGGCCTGCAGAAAGTCGTCTTCTCTTTCTCGTCTGTTCCAGCACAATTCCCAGGTAGGGCTCTCATTGGCCAGGCCTGGGTCACCTGATAGCCCCTAAGCCTATGATCAGGCTGGGATGGGGATTCATCCTCTGACTGGCCAGGCCTGGGTCACCTGCTTGCCTCTGCAGCCAAAGGTAGAGTTAACCCCACAGAAACCAGATGGTCTGAGGGTGGGGACAGGAAGGAGCCAAAAGAAAACCTCAGGGGCTTGTTTCTAGAGGAGGAGGGCCAGAGACAGCATGGCCAGAACCAACAGCGGGCCAGAGGGGATGGACTCTATGTCGGTGACGCCCAGCTAGTCCAGCCTCCCCCCACAGCGGGGACCCGAGGAGAAGATTCCCACGGGGCCCCCGTGGGTCTTACCCTCCATTTCAGATGCCGAGTCGGGCCAGGCGCAGCAGTGGGAGAGACGGTGGCATCTCAGCTCGTCTGCCTTGCAGGCAGCCCTGTCCTCTCACTCCCACACCCCAGTCAACTTATTCCGAGGATTCAGCCTCACATCCAGAGAAAAAATTTACTCTAAAACCAGAACATTCTCTGGCTTTTCCTGGTCGAGAGAAAAGCCTCCTTACTTCCTTAATTTATAATTGATTTGACAGCCACTGATGGGGAACCCGCCATAAATAAAGGCAAAGAGCTGCTGACTGAGGCTGGGGAGAGGGTGTTACCCAGCTCATGTCCAGGCTCCAGGAAGCCAACAGGTTTATGGAGTGCCTGTTGTGTACAATCGTATCTTCACTCAACCCAATCTAAGGAAGCTGACCCTAGGCCAGGACGTGCTGGGGACTCAGAGATGGATTGGATCTCTGGGCTGTGACCTGGCCAGCGTCAGGGCCACAGAGCTCTCTCACCCCTGATTTTGCCTCTGGGAGGAGAGTGCATGAACCTCCGCCCCAAGGCAGCGGGGCCTGATGACAGCCTGCCCCTTGCCCTCTAGTAGAGACAGGTGTTCCACATACCCCAAAGTGCACCTGGGAGACAGTGGGTGCCCTTCCCAGCTGTGTGACCTCAGGCCAAATCCTTGAACCTCACTAGGGCTCAGGCCCCTCAGCTTTAAAGGGGAGAATCAATCATCCCAGTTGGTAGAATTGGCTAAAGGGACTGAGATTATTGATACAAGAGATGAGGTGCATAATAGGCATTCAATAAATGTGAGTTCCCTTCCCAGAGACACGAACCAAGTTCAAAGGCGCAGCTCCTGTTATAGTGGGAGATAGATGTGTAGAGAGATGAAAATAATGGAGGTGTCTCAGGAAAGGGGGAAGCAAGTGCTAACTGCCCCCAGTATTCATTCCCTTTCTTTCTTTTAGTATTATCAGCCCAAGTTCTAGCTAGGCACCTCGCCACCCAACACAAGACTGCATCTCCCAGCTTCCCCTGCATCTGCGACGGCATTTAGGTAACATTAAGGTCTAGTCAAAGGAATATAATCGGAAGTGATACGTGCAGTCTCTGGGTTGTGCATTTCAGAGAATGGAGGTGTCCACCATGTCCTCTCTTCATTCCTTCCTGGTGGCTAGAATGTGGTCATGATGACCAGCACTGCAACAGCTTCTTGGATCATGAGGTAGAATCTGTGGGCAGATAATGGCAGAGCATCAAGAAAGAAGGAGCCTGCGTCTCCCATGCCGCCTCACCAGCCCTGCACAACCCAGACTTGAGGGGTTTCATGAGAGAACAGTCTCCTGGTTTCATGTTGAAGCCGCTGTTATTTTGGAGTCAGGGATGGTTTCTTAACTAAAGCAGAGAGCTTCCAGGTTGTAGCCCAGGGTCTGGACTTAGGAAGACCTAGTGCAGGTCCTCTCTGAACTTTAGTTTTTTCATGTATAAATATAACAGTGAATATAAAATATGTGAACATTGAACATGGCAGCTCTTTCTACCCTGCCCTCTATGCATTTATTGACCTAAAGTCACAGGCGTCCTCATGCTACAGGCGTTAGAGTTAACACAAAACAGGCGCTGCTTCAAAGAGTTTAGAACTGAAACCTGCAGAACTGTAAGTTCACACATAGGAGGACCACATTCATTGTTACAAGATGGCAAAAAAAGTTTTTGGCAAAACTTAACATTTTGTACAGGCCTCAGTAAAAGCGTCTCATGAGTACACCAAGCAACCTGTCCTCTCTCCAGAAGCCTGATCCTCACAATTAGCATTTCCCTGTGAAAAGGCAATCCTCTAGAAGAATTTTTAGATCATGCAGCACATTTTAGAACTTCTTCCCTCCAAATGCGAAAGTCTGTCCTGGCACAGCCCTGGAGCAGGGTTTCGGATGAAGCTCGTGGGAATGTTTGTATCACTGAGTCTTTCTCTACTTCTCAGTTCTGGGAAATGTGATCAAAATTGCTGCCCCCATTGGCACCAGCTTCCATGCGCCTCTTTGCGTCATCTCATCTCCTGCTCTAGATGGTTCCCGCAGATGGTTTTCAGGCCTCCCTCCACTCAGCCAAGCTGGGCTCTGGCACTGGGGCTTCCACAGCAATGGGTGCTGAGAACTTACTGCGTGCCAGGTGCTGTGCTGGGCACCAGGGAACACCACCAGGAACAAGACAGACACAGCCCTGCCCACCCCCACTCCCTCCCAGAGCTCAAGGAGACAGGTAAGGCGGTGTTTTAACTCGGGGTGCTAGAGGCTCCCACAGAGCAAGTTGAGGGGCTGCTGGCAACCCAAGGTGGGGGCCCCGAACATCCTAGGGTGTCAGGGAGGGCTTTTCCGAGGAAGAGATGTCTACACTGAGGCCAAAAGGACGAGTGGGAAATGGTCCAGAGAAGGTAGGTGGAGATAAAGGAGGGCCTTCTAGGAAGAGTGTATCAGCTAGCTTATGCTGTGTGACAAACAACCCCCAAATCTCATGCTTCAAACAACACACCACGTATTGTTGCTCGTGACTCTGTGTGTCAGCCAGGTGATCTGGACCAAGCTTGGCTGATCTCTGCTGGGCTCATTCAAGCATCTGTGGTCAGCTGGAGGGCTGGCTAGTTGGCCAGCTGTGGGCTGGGTGACAGGGGAGACTGGGCCATAGGATGCTCAGCATCCAGCAGGCTTGTTCACATGGGACTTGGACTGGACATCATTTCCACCATGCAGGGTTGGTCAAAGCAAGTCACAAGGCGAGCTCAGATTCAAGGCATGTGGGAAGAGCTGCAAACTTACACTGCAAGTGGGCATGGATATGGACAGGGGTGAAAAACTGGGGCCACTGTGACATCAATCTAACAGATACACACACAGAGGAAACACAAAGGGGAAAACCCAGCTCTCAACACCTAACCAGTTCCAAGAGCCTCATTGTGGTTGGACTGTGGGCCTCTGGGGGAAGGAGGCTCCATAAGACAGACTGAAGAGGTCAAGCTTTCACCTATGGCAGTGGGAAGCCATGAAGGGTGCTAGGCAGGGCAGTGATATCCAGTTTCACTTTAGAACACTTTGCCTCCCTCAATCCAGACCTCTGGTGATGGAGAGTCCCCTGGAAAAATCCCAACAGTAGGACTACAGAGAGAAAACTGCAAGTCTGTTCTAAACCTGTCCCCTTCAGATCCTACACCCTCCTCAGAGGTAACCACTGCTATTACCTTGGAATGAACCCTTTCAGACCTTCTTCTGTGGCTTCACTTACACACACACACACACACACACACACACACACACACACACACACAAGTTCTGTCTTCTCAGAAGTGGGGACATATTCCACAGATACTTTCTGTTTTATTTCATTTTCACTGCTGTGTACTATTCCACCGTGTGAACAGATCACAGTTTATTTGTCCAATCTCCCCTTGGCGGGCATTTAGGTTGTTTTGAATTTTTTGCTAAGATTGCAGTGTATCAGTGTAAGAGTTCCTCTCAGATTTATACCCAGAATGACATGGATGGGATGTGGCACGAATCCGTCTTAGTTGTATTAGACGTTACTCAATTCTTTCTGCGTGGCCACCAACTTACCTTCCCGATGGCTGTGCGTTTCTTCACATCCTAGACACGCAGTTTTGATGGGCATTTAAATATTTGTCATTCTACTGGGTGTGAAATACCACCTCATCCTTGTTTTAATCCACCTCGTCATTTTAAATGGCTGCAGAGTATTCTACAGTAAGGGAGTAATTCAGCCAGAGCCTGAGTGATTCATGTGGAACTTCTTCTTTTTTTTTTTTCCTTTTCCAAATAATGCAGCAATTATTTCTTTTCCGACTAATGCACTCCTAGGAGAGAGAAGTGGAGTGCTGGGCTCAAGGGAATACCTTTTCCAAGTAGGCTGCACCCAATTTATGCCCCTGGCAGAGGCAATGAGGGCCTGGCTCCCTACATCCTTGCCAACGCTTTGTCTTCCATTTTTATCAGTGTGATGAGAAAATAGTATCTCCTCATTGTTTCAATTTAAAATTTCCTGAGTGTCAAAGAAGTCGAAGATATTTTCCTGTGTTTATCAGCCTTTCTGGTGAATTAATTTTCTTTGTTTATTTTCCCCGAGGACATTGTCCTTATTTATGGAGACTTTTGGGAAGTAATTTAATTTAAAATTTGCTCCTTCATCCCTTAAAAATTCTTTCTTATAAAATAAAACAAAAGGAGGCCACAGGTTGACCTGGGGTGTCTGTTCCAGGTAAACCCACTGATCGGCCCCCAACTGCTACTTCCTGAGGCACCAAGGCCAGCAGTGGCCTGGGAACAGGAGTGGACACTGGGGCAGTGGGATTGGAGGGCCTCAGCAGCTACCTCCACAGCCCAGGTGTGCCCAGTTCCCCATCAGCATTCCAGGTTCTGCTGAGCAGAGGGCGCAGGAGGGATCAAGCATCTCGGCACCCATCATTTTGCCATGGGGGCTGAAACCCAGAGAAGTCAAGCGATACACCCAAGGTCACATGGGAGGAGCAGGTGGCCCGGCTGAGGCATCAGCACACAAGGCAGGGCTGCAGGGCCCCCTCTCAGCTTTCCTGCCCAATCAGCGGCTCAGAGCCTCCAGCCCAATCAGGGGCTAATTGGAGTGGTGGGGCCGGGCCTGCTGGTATGTAAGGCGAGCAGGCAGACCTGGCGGCTTCACGCCTGAGTAGGGGGTCATCTGCGTCTGCCTGGGAAATGGCTCCTGGGAGCGTCGCCTCCAGTGACACCTCCTCGACCTCCACACTGGGGTCGTCCCGGTCATCTGGGTCTGAAAAGCCAGGTGAGCAAAAGGAGCGGCTCCTCCCTCATCCGCGCGAGCCCGTTCCCCGGGTGCCCGGAACCCTTCTTCCGCGACCCTTCTCGTCTCTCAGTCTGGCCCCAGAACCGCGCCCCCCCAGGGGCAGAAGAGCTGATGCCAGAGGTAGCGGGGGCCAGGCAGGAGAGCAGAGGGTGTCCTCCCCAGCTGGAGCCCATTTGCTGTGGGCGAGGGCTGGCAGCCCAGCTGCAGCTGCAGGGCAGCTAGTTGAAGGGGCCGGAGCAACAACGAAGCAAGCGTTCGACGCTTGACTGGGCTTTGGATTTAGGGCTGCGTCCCAATTTTCACTCAACAAACAACGCCTCATGGATTCTCTGGATATGGGGTCCACTGAGGCAAACAGACCCATTTCATTCCTTCCAGGTGCTCCCAGTCTGGTAGGCAAGCCTGCCTCATTATAGATGCCATTTGATAATGTGGCGTGTGCTTTAGGGGTGGGGACCCAGAGGGCTGTAGGAGCCCAGAGGAGTCGCCTAACCCCCTCTGGGAGGTCAGGGAAGGCTTCCTAGAGGAGGTGACTCTGAAGGAGGGATAAGCCTCACCCAGGGGAAGGAGGGCTGGGGCAGGGGAAGTGTTCCGAGTACTTGCAAAGACTCCTCTGGAGGAAGTGAGGGGTCCCAGCTGCCTGGGAAGCACGGGGAGAGTTGCTCAGTTTGGCTGGGGTCCAAATCTCAATGATGTTTAGGCCTTGAAGGATGAATGAAAGCTGCTTGCGTGGCCACGGCCGCCCAGCCCGGGTGGAGGGAACAGCATGGCACAGGCTGTGGCCTGGAGGGGAGAGCGCTGGTGGAGTGCTTGGGAGCTGCGCTGTCTTCCTGCTGGCTGGGGCAGAGCTGGGGGAACTGCGGTGATGGGGGCAGGGGCTGATCAGCCTGGGCCTCCAAGGGTGAGGTTAGGTGTGTTAGCCCTTGTACTGAAGGCAGTGGAGCAGAGGGTCGGAAAAGGGGAGGAGACTGTGCCCTGGGGATGGAGGCAGAGAAGCCGATGGGGAGCGGGAGGGGCTCCAGGATGTTCCCTGGGCACTTGTTTGGGTGTCTGCGTAGGTATGGGGGTGGGCACATTTGTGGGGGAGAGAAGATGGGGGGCAGGTTTTCGGGGAGTTGTGAGTTCTGTTCTGGACATCCTGGTGTACAGCAGGCATCGAATAACTGTGGAATGAGAAGCTGAACACAGTTGGAGGGCCAGGGGGAGGAAGGAGACTTGGGAGTGGCTCCCTGGGACAGGGCATGGTTTGGGGGAGACAGGGCAAGGGTTAGAGCTGTCACCCCAGGCTAGGCCCCTCCAGAAACCCTCCAACACTGCAGCTGGGAGGGCTCAGACTGCCTTAGGGCCCCTCCCCATCGTGGGAGATGGGGGATGGGAAGACTGAGGCCTGGAGGGGAGAGTGAGACTCTCCCGAGTTCCCAGCTGACCTCAGGTTCTACGGATTAGCAAAATGAATATTCTCAGACCCTGGGCTCCTCGTGGCCAGGAAACAAAAGAGGTTGAATTTAAGTCTCTTTACAAGTTTTGCTGAGATCTAGAGTTTTGGGATGGTGGTTTTTTTCTACTTTAAAATGCGGTTTTAAAAAAAAAATATGTTTTAGCCATGTGATTCCTTTTTTGAGTCTTTAGTTTTTGCAGATGGGTCAGAAATCAACATTTCTAATCACCATGTTTAAATCAGGTTTCATATTTAAACCACTTTTATGTGCTTTATGGTGACTGACAACTGTCTCCCTCCTCACCCCTGGATCCTGCTTCTCCTTTGCAACTCAAAAAAACACACAACAGCTTATCGAGATGCCTCAATAATTCACATACCATACAATCCGCCCGCTTAAAGTGTACAATGGCTTTTCGCACATTCACAGTTGTGTACCCGTCTCCACAGTCAATTTTAGAATATTTCCATCCCTTCTACATGAAAACCTGTACCCATTAGCTGTCAACTCCCCATCCCTGCCCACCTCCCAGCCCCTGGCAGCCACTAATCTACCTTCTGGCTCTGATTTGCCCATTCTGGACATTTCATATAAACGAACTCATAAAGTATATGACTTTTTGTGACTGGCTGCTTTCACTCTGCATAATGTTTTCAAGGAAGTACTTCATTCCTCCTGTTGCCTGGATGACATTGCATTTTATGGCTATACCACGCTTTGTTTATGCATTCATTAGTTTATAGACTTTTGGGCTGTTTCTCCTTTTTGGCTGTTACAAATAATGCTGCTGTGAACATTTGTGCACACATTTCCGGGCGGACCTGAGTTTTCTTTTCTCTTGAATATATACCTGGGAGTGAAATTCTTTTGTTACTTTTTATGATGAAAACTAACTTTCAAGCGGACACAAAAGTAGACTGCGTGGTACGGTGACTTCAGCCCCCACTCCCCCACCCACGCATCTGTTACCTGCCAAGGGTCTTGGCCTCCTTAATCAATAGAAATTGATCAGAGGCCAGATAAGAAATTCAGGCAAGGCTTTATTGGGGCCCCTGCTGCAGCAGCAGCGGGGAGGGAGAACAAGTAACAGTTTCCGGGGAGGGAGAACAAGTAACAGTTTCCCTTGCGAGCCTGCTCATTCAGGTGGGAGGCAAACTTTTTCCTTCTATGGGGTGAGAGTAGGGCTGTGTCCAGGGATCAGGCCAGAGGAGTGACCTAGGAGGCTTGCCCACCTCTGTGGTGGTGTTGTGTGCAGGAGGCATGCCCAGTACCCTGCTTTTGCTCCTGGCTCTTCAGAACAAGCAGGTGGGCTCCTTGGTCTTTTTGTATCTTGTTGTCTATAATTTGCTCCAACTGGGCATGCACACAGTTACTTGTAGTCCCTTATAGTTTCTTTCTTTTTCTTTTTTTTTTTTTTTTTTTAATGTAACATCTTTATTGGAGTATAATTGCTTTACAACGGTGTGTTAGTTTCTGCTTCATAACAAAGTGAATCAGTTACACATATACATAAGTCCCTTATAGTTTCTTTGTATGTCACTGATCAAGGAGACATTTGTCCAGGGGCAAGCACTGCAGCCAAGTGTCCCAGGTCCCAGCCTGTCTCATTCCCCCCTGAGGGATTCTACACCCCTTATTCTTAAAGGGTAAGGGGCCAAAGGTCTCTCCTTTTGAAACTTCTTCCTGCTAGACAGGCCGCAGACCCTAGCCTACCCTAGTGGTGTAGAAGTCCCTCGCTGACTATTCCAAGGACCTGTATGGACCTGGGCCACTCTCCACTGGAATAGGTTGAATTCCTTGAGACATCATGAGTCTTTAGTTGAAACTGTTGGAGGCTGGAAGACGCAAACTTTTAACCAGAAGGTTAAACAAACAAGGGCCCTAAAGGAGAGCAACAATAGCCATTAGAGGGCCTAGAAAGGGAAGGAACCAGGGTAACTTTGGGAAGGCATCCTTAACTGTTGACCAGACAGTGGAGGTGATGTCGCCCCTGCCAAAACTGTGAAGCTGCTCTGCCTGGGCATGTATTTCCTTAATATTAAATTCTACCTGTCGTGTTGCATTGGTGCAGGTGCAGCAGGATGTATTAACTATCGCACACACTACTTCATTCTGCCAGAAGGTCATCGAGAGCTAGACGATCGTCAAGAACTACATTAGCCAAAGAAACAAGAGCTCTTAAGTCCCGTTAAGGCTTGTCTTGTCTGTTCCATCATATAAGCAAGCTGTCTAGTGCGATTTCTCAGTGTTGTTTCATGATAGGTAAAGCCTCCCCACGGAGCTGCCAGCCCTATGGCCAGCCCTGCCCCTGTTAAGATCACTTCTAGTGCTCTCTGGGTTTGCTGATGAGCTGGAGTGGTCCTGTTACAGATAAAACCGCCTCTTATCCCTAGAGTCCCTAGAGTGCACTCTCTTCTGAAGTGAACGTTATCAATGCATTTATATGCTATAGCTTGGTTGGAAAAGGACAGGGGCCTGGCCATAATTCCATAACATCTGATGGTTTGGGTGTCCGCGGAGGAAAAACAAACACTTTTGGGGTGCAGAACTGAATGTCTGTCTCACGCTTGTTAAGAGAGGACAGTCCTTGAAGGACATAACTCTTGTTAGTACTTAAAACATTAGGGGATAGGGCTTCCCTGGTGGCGCAGTGGTTAAGAATCCGCCTGCCAGCACAGGGGACACGGGTTTGAGCCCTGGTCCCGGAGGATCCCACATGCCACAGAGCAACTAAGCCCATGCCAGAACTACGGAGCCCACGAGCCGCAACTACTGAGCCCACATGCTGCTACTGAAGCCCATGCGCCTAGAGCCTGTGCTCCACAACAAGAGAAGCCACCGCAGTGAGAAGCCCGCGCACCGCAACGAAGAGGAGCCCCTGCTCGCTGCAACCAGAGAAAGCCTGCGTGCAGCAACGAGGCCCCAAGGCAGCCAAAAATAAATAAATTAATTAATTTAAAAAAAAATTAGGGGACAGCAGGCCCTTATGTTGATAATTCAGCATATAAAGCTCTACAACATTTTTAACAAGATGCTCGTGTATGCTCCTGCTGAGTACAATAGCAAGAATGGCAAATAGGAGTCCAGTCCCCTGCATCATTTTACTTATCTGTTGATGGTGCCTGTCTTTGAATAGGTATCTCAGACCTTCCACTGGCTTACAGGTGTATTGTTCTTCTGTTGGAACCTGCGGGGTTTCTGGAGGTAAAAGCTTTAGTCTGGACAAATGTACCCAACTAGATATCCCTTGCAGTTTGACAGCAGTAGGGGGTGGTTAAAATTACTTTATAGGGGCTCTTCCATTTTAGCAATAGTTGGTCTTTGGGGGACCCCTCTTTCCAGTTCTAAGAAGAACCTGGTCCCCGGGGTTTATTTGTGAAGGACCTGCTCCTCCCTCTGTAGTTTTAGTCGGGGCTGGCAGTGCCTTGTGGGCGTAGTCCTGGATTGCCTCCTGAACCTGTCCTAGATTAATAATATATCTCAGGGCCCGGTTCACTTCCTCATTCAGTAGAATGTCAGTAGTAAGAAAAGACCTCCCGTAGGTCATTTCAGATGGGCTAAGCCTCAGACCACTCCTGGGGCTACACGGACCCTGTGGGGTGCAATAGGAAGCACGTTGGTCCAGGGTGCATGAGTCTCTTGGCAGAGTTTTGCTAAGGTTTTCTTTAAAGGATGGTTCATTTTCTCTACCTTGCCTGAAGACTAGGGGTGCCAAGAGGTGTGTAGCTTGTAGTCTATCCCTAGGGCCATTGTGAGCCCCTGTGTGATTCTGGCTATAAAACAGGGCCCGTTATCACTGTGGAGGGACTTTGGAAGTCCAAACCGAGGAACTGCTTCCCTTTAAAAGGGACTTACAGGCTTCCATAGCCTTTTCAGATCGGATGGGGAAGGCTTCAACCCATCCTGTGAAAGTATTGACAGACACCATAAGATATTTATATCCTGACCGCGGGGGCATTTGGGTGAAATCTCACTGTCAGTCTTCCCCCTGATATGTCCCTCGGCATTGAACTGGCCTGAGTAATGAAGGGGGGATTGGATGGGCCTGTGGGTTATTAGGGGCACATAAATCACAGGCAAGTGTTGCTTGTTTAACTGTTCTTTTAAGCCCCTTCCCTGAAAAAGCCTTTTGCATCAAGTCCCGTAGTGATCCCTCCCGTAGTGGGTGGCACCATGTAAGCTCTTAGTGAGTTTCCATTTTGGGGCCTCAGGAATTAGAACCGTATCCTCCTTTCTATACCGGCCTGTGCGTCTCTTCTCATAACCCTGTTTCTCAGCATTTTCTTGTTCCTGTGGGGAATACTGGAGAAGGCTAGGAAGTTCAGGGGGGCCAATCACTAGGGCCATAATTTGCTCAGGCTCTTGCCGTTGAGCTGCCTGTTTTGCAGTTTGATCAGCTTTGCTGTTCCCTTGGCTCACAAGGGATCCATCCCTCTGATGGCCCCTGCAGCGGATTACTGTTACCTGGGTCAGGAGCTGCACTGCTTCTAAAAGAGCCAGAATCAAATCTTTATATTTTATGGGGGAGTTTGTAGCAATTAACATTGCTCTTTCCAAATGGCAGCATGAGCATGTAGCACGTGGAACCCATATTTACAGTCAGTAAAAATATTTAATTTCTTATCCTTCCCTAATTGCAAAGCTCTCATTATTGCAATTAGTTCAGCTTTCTGGGCCGATGTCTGTGGGGGGCAGGGCCTTGGCTTCGATTCCGTTCATCTAGACTAACTGGCATACCCTGCCCTTCAGGTTCCCATTTCTATAAAACTGCTCCTATCAGTAAACTGTTTGACCTCAGGGCTGTCAAGAGGTTCATCTAGATCAGACCTGCTGGAGCAAGTTTGTTCTATGGTCTCTATACACTGATGCACTAAGTCTCCACTCTAGACAGCTGGAAGCAGAGTTGCTGGGTTCAGGGTTTGGCACACCTTTAAGATAATGCCGGGGGTGTCCAATAGGAGGGCCTGATATCTTGTTAACCTTCCTCCAGTCAACCAATGATGTCCTTTGACTTCCAGCACAAATTGTACCTGATGAGGGGTTGACACACCTAAGTGTTGTCCCAGGGTGGGCTTGGAAGCTCATTTACCAACAGGGATGTGGCCGCTACTGCCTGCCGGCAGCTTGACCATCCCAGGGCCACTGAGTCCAGTTGTGTTGAGAAGTAAGCCACTGGTTTCTGATCCGGTCCCAGCTTTTGGGTCAGGACTCGTGGTGCTATCCTTGACCTCTCATGAACGTGTAGGGTAAGGGGCTTTTGCAAATTTGGAAGCCCCAGCACTGGTGCTCGACTCACCGCAGTCTTCAAAGTCTCAACGGCCTGCTGGTGGCCCTTATTCCGTTGAAGGGGTTCCCTTTCTTCTCCCTTAAGAGCCTCACATAGGGGTTTTGCTCTAAGGCTATAATTTGGAATCCAGATACGACAGAACCTAGCCGTCCTGAGAAAGCCTCAGAGTTGCCTTTTTGTGGTTGGAGATAGTAATGCATTAATTGCTAATTTTCAATCTATGGCAAGGGCTCGTGCCCCTGGGGTCAAACCCAATCCTAAATATTGAAACTGTTGTTGGTTGAAGATACTTTATATTGGTTGAAGATACTTTATATCCCCTTCTGGCCAGAAAATTTAGGACCCTAACAGTATTTTTATCTGAATCTTATTTGGTCTCACTACTTATCAATAAATCATCAACATATTGTAGCAGAGTCCCCTTCTCAAGGCTCAATTCCCTCGGTTCCCTTGCTAACATGTTTCCAAAAAGATGGGGGGGGGTGGTGCTGTCCTGAAAACCCTGCGGAAGTACTGTCCAGGTGTATTGGGTAGCCTCCAGGTGTCAGGGTCCCTCCATTCAAAGGCATAAAGGTATGGAGAGTCTGGATTTTGGGGAATACAGAAAAATGCATCTGTGAGGTCCAAAGCAGAGACATACTGCGTGCTCCCTGGCACTTGGGTGCGGAGGGTGTAAGGGTTTGACACTGGTGGGTGAATAGGGATGACGGCCTCATTCACTGCTCGTAAGCCTTGCACAAACCAATACTCCCTGTTAGGCTTCTGAACGGGGAGGATTGGGGTATTGCAAGGGGGCTGGCAGGGCCTAATGAGTTTGTGTTTTAGGAATTTGATGAGCAGTGGTTGGATTCCTCTCAGGGCTTCAGGCTTTAAAGGATATTGTGGGGTTTTTTCTTCCCCATAATCAAAACTTGATTGAAAAACTGACACCCAAATAGGAGAGCGCTGTTGTACACCTTACAAAATTAAACATAATTACATTATCTTGGTAGATTAACTGGAATTACTGAACTGATAAGGCTTTCTGCGATAGAACACAAATTCAGGAAGTTGTGTGGATCATTAGCGTTGCTTTCTTCTAGATGAACACCCTTCTGTGGGTCTGACCTTTCCTCCTGTTGGCCGGCATAACACTGTTGAACAGCCTATGTAAAGCACCACTGTCTGAGCACAGCTGAAAACCCTGGTAATCTTGTAGCAACCTGGACATTTTACATCCATAAAATAAGAATTTGTGCTTTGAACCAGACGTTTCTTTTTTCTTTTTTTAAATTTAATTTATTTACTTTTGGCTGTGTTGGGTCTTCATTGCTGCACGAGAGCTTTCTTTAGTTGCAGCGAGCAGGGGCTACCCTTCGTTGTGGTATGTGGACTTCTCATTTCTCATTGCAGTGGCGTCTCTTGCTGCGGAGAACGGGCTCTAGGTGTGCGGGCTTCAGTAGTTGTGGCTCGCAGGCTCTAGAACTCAGGCTCAGTAGCTGTGGCACGTGGGCTCAGTAGTTGTGGCTTGCGGGCTATAGAGCACAGGCTCAGTAGTTGTGGTGCACAGGCTTAGTTGCTCCGCAGCCTGTGGGATCTTCCCGGACCAGGGCTCAAACCCATGTCCCCTGCATCGGCAGGTGGATTCTTAACCACTGCGCCACCGGGGAAGCCCCGAGCCATTTCTTTTTATGTTTTTTCTTTTCCTTTCCACGGAAGGATCTTGGAATCTGTAGCCAAAGGCATGTTGATCCTTTCACAAGCCCCGCCCATGCAGATCTCTAAGGCAACACCCCTAGCGAGCAGCACCAGACCAGGCACGTGGCATCTAAAGGATATTGTCTTTTCCAGGGGTATTTTTCCCCAGGCCTTAACCATATTTTTATTGGGGGAACAAGTTTTGCCCTTCCTGGCCCTGAGGTATCTCAAACTGCAGGATCTACCGGTTCTCTAATTTCCTGGGGGACATCTTGGGGAACATTTTGATGACCAGCAGGTGGGCCATCTGGGGCTACAAATAGCTGCATTCTCTGATTGAATTCTTTACCTCTTTGGACTCCCCTGTCCTAAGAATTATACTAGCTCCTAATTTATTTAGCACATTTCTTCTGAGGAGGGGGACAGGGCATTCTGGCATATACAGAAAGGAGTGAGTGATAATAATGGACCCAATTCCACAGGCAAGGGGAGACCTAAATTGCCTTACGTTTGGCTGTCCATCGACTCCCATCACAGTACAGTCGCGGTTGGAGAGGGGGCCGGCTGGCCAAATCAGGACGGAACAGGCGCCTCCAGTGTCTGCAAGAAATTAATTTCTCCTACCTGCCACATCAAGGGTGACCTAAGGCTCCCCTGGAGTGATGAGGATGGATCGAGTAGGATCTGGAGCCGGGCAGGCGCTCCGGGCCCCTCAGTTGGTGTGCAGGAATCTCTTACGTGAGAGATTCGCAAGGAACTGGGGCGGGGTGGGGTTGTCCCTAGGGCATCCCACAGGAGGGCTCTCAGGACATACCCCCTTCCAGTGCCCCCTTCCAACAAAGGGCACACTGGTTCTGGCCTAGGCAGCTTCTCGGCGGTCTGTCCAGTCTTCTTGACCCTCCAGGATCCCCTCGAGGTGGTGGATGGATCAGAGCAGCCAAAAGCTGCATTTTCTCTATTAGCTTCTTCTTCTTACTGGTCTCCTCCATTAAGTCTTGGTTGTTACAGACCTTGAAGGCCTCCTCTACCAAGGTTGACAGCCGGGTTTGGGGCCCGGCCTCAAGCTTTTGTAATTTTCTCCTGATAGCAGGAGTAGCCTGGGTGATAAAATGCATGGCCGACAGTGTCCTCCCTTCTGTGGACTCAGAGTCTCTATTGGTGTCCTTCCTGAATGTCTGTCGCCCAGCTCGGGAAGACTGCCAGATTTTCATCTTTTTCCTGTGTAACCTCTCAGACCTTATCATAATTTAAAGGCTTCACCATATACCCTTTCCTTCCTTCTGATAGACAAGTAATATAATGTCTCATCCTAGCTTGGCCTGCACAATCTTCACAGTCCCAGTGGGGCTCATGTTCTAGGATTGCACCCCCACCCACCTGATAAATTTGGTGGTGTGGATTGATGGCCACCAGGCCATCTGCATGTCCCCTGGCCTTTCTCAGTATGCGCTCCTTTTAATCCAGGGTGCAACAGTGGGCCAGAATAACCATGATGTCCTGCCAGGTGAGAGAGAATGTCAACCCCAGCCTGATAAATTCATCCCTAAACTTGTCAGACTTCTCTGAGAACCTGCCAAACCTCTCCTTACAGATTCGCAATGGAAAAGGCCACAGGGGTCAGGACCTGAGGGCCTAGAGGTGGGAGTATTGCCACAGGGGATTTTTGGACATAGAATAAGGTGAGAGTACTTACTTACTCCTTAAGCTAAGGTGAAAAAAAGATTTCAAAAGTAAATACAGGAACTCACACGATCTTTTATCAAAAGCAGCACTCCAGGACAATTTTGTTCTCCTAGAGAGAGAAACCAAATCCAGTCTTGCATCAGCCTACTCTTAATAAAATCCATTTTCCTAATTAAATTGGACCCAACCTTAGAAAGTCCTGACCACATAGAAAATTCTTTTTCCAATGATCCTTTTCTGCAAACGTTCTGCAACTTTGTGTAGCCATGTTATCCTGTCCCTTATTCTTTCCATTCAGAAATAACCAGGGCTTCCCTGGTGGCGCAGTGGTTGAGAGTCCACTTGCCGATGCAGGGGACACGGGTTCGTGCCCCAGTCTGGGAAGATCCCACATGCCGCGGAGCGGCTGGGCCCGTGAGCCATGGCCGCTGAGCCTGTGCTCCACAACGGGAGAGGCCACAACAGTGAGAGGCCTGCGTATCACAAAATAAAAAGAAAACCCAAAAAACCAAAAAACAAAACCAGAAATAACCAGCCCTAGGATAAAAATCACTTTTTCCTTTTAATAAAATATATTTCCATTCCTCATATCTTATTTTTTTTTAATTTATTTCTTTTTTGGCTGCGTTGGGTACTCGTTTCTGCGCATGGGCTTTCTCTAGTTGCGGCGAGTGGGGGCTACTCTTCATTGTGGTGCCTGGGCTTCTAATGGCAGTGGCTTCTCTTGTTGCAGAGCACGGGCTCTAGGCACACAGGCTTCAGTAGTTGTGGCATGCGAGCTCAGTAGTTGTGGCTCGTGGGCTCTAGAGCGCAGCCTCAATAGTTGTGGCACACGGGCTTAGTTCTGCGGCATGTGGGATCTTCCCAGACCAGGGCTTGAACCCGTGTCCCCTGCATTGGCAGGCAGATTCTTAACCACTGTGCCACCAAGGAAGCCACCCTCATACCTTCTTTTCTGTAAGCGCACATCCTACTTTCCTTAAGCAACCATGAACTCTCTTTTACGTTAGCATTCCTTGATTGGAATATCCCATAACATCTAGAAACGTGTATCTTCCCAAAGCACAATTTCTTGCCTTAATGTGGTGCAAGACATGTGTCTCATAAACCCAAACATCTTTAGTTTCTCTCTCACAAGAAGACAAAAGTAGGTAAATATAGACCTGTTTAGCACTTAATGTTCCAGTATTTCATCTTATTTGAAATGGCCTGGATACTCAATGGATTCCTATCATTTGACTTAATTTAGTTTTAAGTTACCAACACTTGGAGGGACTATTCTAGATGGACGCTTCCAAAACATAATTATTCCCATAGAGTTTATCAGAAAGCTCTTATCACAGTTAAATTTACTTAAAAGTTTAATCACATCAGGTCATTCTCCATAATGACAGATTTTAAAACAGAAACAATATGTACTTATTGACTTTCAGTAACACTAGGTACAAATAAAATATTATACTTAATGTTGATGACTCTAAAGACAGGTCTGTATTAATTAAACTGACAAGCTTAAGTTAGACAAGTTAATTTCTACAGAATCAGCGATCTCATAGTTTTCGCTCTTGAAATTAAAAGGGCCTCTTTTTTTCCCTCAGACTAGGGGACTACAGATGGATCAGGTAATTCTTGGAGCTCAGGCAGAATAGTTACGTCGCAAAGGCAGAGGAGAGAAATGCAAGCCCCTCCCTTTTCTTTTTTTTTCTTTAAAATCCCACCAAGTATCCCACGACTGGAGTTTCAGGCAATGTGGCTGTGTGTGTTTGTACTTCAAGGCTTAATTAAATGCTCCACTGTGCTTCGGCAGAGACTTGCAAGAGCAGTTGGACAGACAAGACATACAAAGACACCAGTGACAGAAGCTTAAACACACAAACAAGAAATCTTTAGGATTAAGGGGATGAGAGTGCAGGGCTGAGAACCAAGGGACAGGTGAAGGGAAGAGAAAAAGAAAAGACTGAAAAAGAAAGAGAGAGAGAGAGCCCTTTCAACCCGCCCCCTGTGGGTATCTCTTCAGGCACCAACCTGCGTGCTTCCAGAAAGAGCCAGTGAAGGAGGGAAGACCCTATCCACTGCCCGTTGCTGTGATCAAGCCCGGAAATCAGCCAGTTGTACATCATCTGTGGGACTCTCACCCACGCATACACCAGTATATAGAAACCTGCCGCTTTAGCCCATTCACAATGGGACTTCTCTTTTTTCTTTTTTTAAACTTGTAATTTTCTATTGGAGAGTATTGTTGATTAACAATGTTGTGATAGTTTCAGGTGTATAGCAAGGTGATTCAGTTATACATATACATGTATCTATTCTTTTTCAAATTCTTTCTCCATTTAGGTTATCTTATAATATTGAGCAGAGTTCCCTGTGCTACACAGTAGATACTTGTTGGTTATCCATTTTCAATATAGCAGTGTGTGCATGTCAATCCCAAACTCCCTAACTATCCCTTCCCCCAACCCTTCCCCCCTGGTAACCATAAATTCATTCTCTAAGTTTGTGAGTCTGTTTCTGTTTTGTAAATAAGTTCATTTGTATCATTTCTTTTTAAATTTATTTCTTTAATTCTTTATTTTTGGCTGTGTTGAATCTTCCTTGCCACGCATGGGCTTTCTCTAGTTGTGGCGAGCGGGGCCCCTCTTCGCTGCGGCGCGTGGGCCCCTCACTGCGGGTGACTTCTGTTGCGGAGCACGGGCTCCAGGTGCACGGGCTTCAGTAATCGTGGCGCCAGGGCCTAGTTGCTATGCGGCACACAGGATCCTCCCGGACCAGGGCTCGAACCCGTGTCCCCTGAATTGGCAGGTGCGCCAATTCCCACTGCGCCACCAGGGAAGTCCAGTATCATTTCTTTTTAGATTCCGCATATAAGCGATATCATGCAATATTTCTCTTTCTCTGTCCGACTTACTTCACTCAGTATGACAATCTCTAGGTCCACCCATGTTGCTGCAAATGTCATTATTTCATTCTTTTTTTTATGGCTGAGTAGTATTCCATTGTACATATGTACCACGTCTTCTTTATCCACTCCTCTGTCAATAGACATTTGGTTGCTTCCGTGTCTTGGCTATTGTAGACAGTGCTGCAATGAACACTGGGGTGCATGTATCCTTTCGGACCATGTTCTTCTCCGGATATATGCCCAGCAGTGGGATTGCAGGGTCATATGGTAGCTCTGTTTTTAATTTTTTAAGGAACCTCCATACTGTTCTCCATAGTGGCTGTACCAATTTACATTCCCACAAAAAGTATAGGAGGGTTCCCTTCTCTCCACACCCTCTCCAGCATTTATTGTCCAATGGGACTTCTCTTGGCGGCAGGAAAGTAAAGGTGAGAATATTGGGATGATCGGACTTTCAGCCACATGTCGAGGTTGAACCTCTATCACTCTCATAAATCTCCTTTCAGGAGAGCCTGGTGGATCAGGATCTGCACTGTGTGAGGCGAGCCTCTCCCACCTCTGCTTGTCACCTGTCGAGGTGAGCTGTTGCCGGCCAGAGGCAGAAGGTCTCACAAGCTGAGAGGAGTGATGTCGTAGCTGCCCGATGTCCACTCTCTCGGAAAGATAGGACAGCAGTAGGAGAGGACAGAGAGAGAAGTAGAGAGATTTCAGGAGAGGGAAAGCGGGGAGGGAAAAAGGACAAAGGGGAAGGGGAAAGAGTTGCCTGAATGAGGGTACTGAGGCCCCCAGGGGCCAGGAAGGCAGACTTACCAAATGCGGTGACCCTGAAACAAGAGGTTCAGGTGGCCACTTATCACCCATGGGGAAGCTGTGTGCAGTGGTCCCAGAGGTGCGTAGATCCTCTTCTGGGAAGGGAACAATTGTCCCTTTGTGGTGTCCCCACAAAGTATGTTACTGAATAGGGTTCTTGGCCTCCTTATCAATAGAAATTGATTAGTGGCCAGATAAGAAATTCAGGCAAAGGGACTTGCCTGGTGGTGCAGTGGTTGAGAATCCACCTACCAATGCAGGGGACACAGATTCGAGCCCTGGTCCGGGAAGATCCCACATGCTGCGGAGCAACTAAGCCCGTGCACCACAACTACTGAGCCTGTGCTCTAGAGCCCACGAGCCACAACTACTGAGCCCATGCATCACAATTCCTGAGGCCCGCGTGCCTAGAGCCCGTGCTCCACAAGAAGAGAAGCCACCGCAGTGGAAAGCCCACGCACCGCAACGAAGAGTAGCTCCCGCTCGCCGCAACTAGAGAGAGCCCGCGCACAGCAACGAAGACCCAACGCAGCCAAAAACAAATTAAAAAAAAAAAATTCAGGCAAGGCTTTATTGGGATCCCTGCTGCAGCAGGGGGGAGCGAAAACAAGTAACAGGTTCCCTTGCTCGCTTGCTGAGGGAGGGGTGCAAACTGCTTCCTCATATGGGGTGGGGGTGAGGGTGTGTCCAGGGGTCGGGCCAGAGTGGGGGTTTAGGTGGTCTGCCCACCCCTCAGGTGGCGGTGTGTGCAGGGGGCATGCGCAGTACCCTGCTTTTGCTCCCACCTCTTCAGAAGTAGCAGTTGGGTTTTTGGTTTTTCTTTCTTGTTGTCCATAATTTGCCCCACTGGGCATACTTGCAGTTATTTTTAGTCCCTTATAGTTTCTTTGTATGTTGTTGCTTGAGCAGATGTCTGTCCAGGTGTAAGCACTGCAGCAGACGGTCCCAGGTCCCAGCCTGTCTCAGAGCTGTCACTGCAGGCCAGGCCCCTCCAGAAACCCTCTGACACTGCAGTTGGAAGGGCTCAGAGCTCCCTAAGGCCCCCTCCCCACCACGGGAGACGGGGAAGTTTTTATTTGCGAGAGGAGGGTGAGACTCCAGAGATCCTGACTGACCTCAGACTCTACTGATTTACAGGCTCTGGCCCCAAAATGAATATTCTCAGACCCTGGGCTCTTCCTGGCTAGGAGGCAATAGAGGTTGAATTTGATTAAGCCTCTTTACAATTTTTGCTGAGATCTAGAGTTTTCAGGTGGGTTTTTTCCCACTTTATTTTATTTTTTATTTTTAAAATTTTTATTGGAGTATAGTTGATTTACAATTTTGTGTTAGTTTCAGGTGTACAGTATACATATATCCACACTTTTTTAGATTCTTTTCCCATATAGGTCATTACAGAGTACTGAGTAGAGTTCCCTGTGCTATACAGTAGGTCCTTATTAGTTATCTGTTTTATACACAGTAGTGTGTAAATGTCAATCCCAATCTCCCAGTTTATCCCTCCTCCCTTCCCCCCAGTAACTGTAAGTTTGTTTTCTACATCTGTGACTCTATTTCTGTTTTGTAAATAAGTTCATTTGTACCTTGTTTTTTTTAGCTTCCTCATACGAGTGATATCATATGATATGTGTCTTTCTCTGTGTGACTTACTTCACTTAGTATGATCATCTCTAGGTCCCTCCATGTTGCTGCAAATAGCATTATTTCGTTCTTTTTCATGGCTGAGTAATATTCCATTGTATATATTGTATATATGTACCACAACTTCTTTACTCGTCCATACTTCCATGGACATGTTGATTGCTTCCATGTCTTGGCTATTGTAAATAGTGATGCAACGAACATTGGGGTGCATGTATCTTTTTGAATCATGGTTTTCTCTGGATATATGCCTGGGAGTGGGATTGCTGGATCATATGGTAGTTCTATGTTTAGTTTTTTAAGGAAGCTCCGTACTGTTCTCCACAGTGGCTGTACCAATTTACATTCCCACCCACGCTGTAGGAGAGTTCCCTTTTCTCCACACCCTCTCCATCATATATTGTTGGTAGACTTTTTGATGATGGCCATTCTGACTGGTATGAGGTGATACCTCATTGTAGTTTTGATATGCGTTTCTCTAATAATTAGTGATGTTGAGCATCTTTTCATGTGCTTTTTGGCCATCTGTATTTCTTTTGAGAAATGTCTAGTTAGATCTTCTGCCTATACTTTATTTGGATTACGTTGTTTGTTTTTTTTTGATACTGAACTGCATGAGCTGTTCATATGTTTTGGAGATTAATCCCTTGTCAGTCACTTCATTTGCAAATATTTTCTCCCATTTCATGGGTTGTCTTTTTGTTTATTTTTTCTGTGTAAAAGTTTTAAGTTTAATTGGGTCTCATTTAAAAAAATTTTTATTGGAGTATAGTTGATTTACAATGTTGTGTTTCAGGTGTACAGCAAAGTGAATCAGTTATACATATACACATATCCACTTTTTTTTTTTTAAGGTTCTTTTCCCATATATGCCATTACAGATTGTTGAGTAGAGTTCCCTGTGCTATACAGCAGGTTCTTATAAGTTATTTATTTTATATATAGTAGTGTGTATATGTCAATCCCAACCTCCCAATTTATCCCTCCTCCCACTTATCCCCTGGTAACCATAAATTTGTTTTCTTTTTAAAAATTATTTATTTATTCTTGACTGTGTTGGGTCTTCGTTGCTGTGAGTGGGCTTTATTTAGTTGCGGCGAGCGGGGGCTACTCTTTGTTGTAGTGTGTGGGCTTCTCATTGTGGTAGCATGTCTTGTTGCAGAGCATAGGCTCCAGGTGCACGGCTTCAGTAGTTGTAGCATGCGGGCTGTAGAATGCAGGCTCAGTAGTTGTGGCACACAGGCTCAATTGCTCTGCAGCATGTCGGATATTCCTAGAACAGGGCTCAAACCCTTGAGCCCTTGCATTGGCAGGCAGATTCTTAACCACTGCACCACCAGGGAAGCCCCTAAATTTGTTTTCTATATCTGTGACCCTACTGTTCTGTAAACAAGTTGATTTGTACCCTTTTTTAGATTCCACATATAAGTGATACCATATGATATTTGTCTTTCTCTGACTGACTTCACTCAGTATGACGATCTCTAGGTCTATCCACGTTGCTGCAAATGGCATTATTTCGTTCTTTTTTATGGCTGAGTAATATTCCATTGTATATATGTAGCACACCTTTTTTTTTTTTTTTTTTTGGCAGTAGCATGCAGGATCTTAGTTCCCTGACCAGGGATCGAACCCGTGCCTCCTACATTGGGAGCACAGAGTCTCAGCCACTGGACTTCCAGGGAAGTCCCCACGTCTTCTTTTTCCATTCCTCTGTTGATGGACATTTAGGTTGCTTCCATGTCCTCACTATTGTAAATAGTGCTGCAATGAAACTGTTTTGATTACTGTAGCTTTCTAATATAGTCAGAAGTCAGGGAGCCAGATTCCTGCAGCTCTGTTTTTCTTTCTCAAGATAGCTTTGGCTATTTGGGGTCTTTTGTGTTTCCATACAAATTGTAAAATTTTTTGTTCTAATTCTGTGAAAAATGCCATTGGTAATTTGATAGGGATTGCGTTGAATCTGTAGGTTGCTTTGGGTAATATAGTCATTTTCACAATGTTGATTCTTCCAATCTAAGAACATCTGTTTGTGTCATCTTTGATTTCTTTCTTTTCTGAGGATAGGTCCTTTGCCTCCTTAGGTAAGTTTATTCCTAGGTATTTTATTCTTTTTGTTGCAATGGTAAATGGAATTGTTTCCTTAATTTGTCTTTCTAATCTTTCATTGTGAGTGTATAGGAATGCAAGAGATTTCTGTGCATGAATTTCATATCCTGCAGTTTTACCAAATTCATTGATGAGCTCTAGTAGTTTTCTGGTGGCATCTTTAAGATTCTCTATGTATAGTATCATGTCATCTGCAAACAGTGACAGCTTTACTTTTATCCAATTTATATTCCTTTTATTTCTTTTTCTTCTCTGATTACTGTAGCTAGGACTTGCAAGATTATGTTGAACAATAGTCATGAGGGTGGACTTCCTTGTCTTGTTCCTGATCTTAGAGGAAATGCTTTCATTTTTTCACCATTGCGATGTTTCCTGTGGGTTTGTCATATATGGCCTTTCTTATGTTGAGGTAGCTTCCCTCCGTGCCCACTTTCTGAAGAGTTTTTTTCATAAATTGGTGTTGAATTTTGTCAGAAGCTTTTTCTGCATCTATTGAGATGATCATATGATTTTTATTCTTCAGTCTGTTGATGTGGTATATCATAGTGGTTGATTTGCAGATATAGAAGAATCCTTGCATCCCTGGGATAAATCCCACTTGATCATGATGTATGATCCTTTTAACATGTTGGATTCGGTTTGTAGTATTTTCTTGAGGATTTTTGCGTCAATGTTCATCAGTGATATTGGCCTGTAATTTTCTTTTTTTGTGGTATCTTTGTCTGGTTTTGGTATCAGGGTGATGGTGGCCTTGTAGAATGGGAGGGTTCCTTCCTCTGCAATTTTTTTGGAAGAGTTTCAGAAGGATAGGTGTTAGCTCTTTTCTAAATGTTTGATAGAATTTGCCTGTGAAGCCATCTGGTCCTGGACTTTTGTTTGTTGGAAGTTTTAAAATCACAGTTTCAATTTCAGTACTCATGATTGGTCTGTTCATATTTTCTATCTCTTCCTGGTTCAGTCTTGGAAGGTTGTACCTTTCTAAGAATTTGTCCATTTCTTCCAGGTTGTCCATTTTATTGGTGTATAGTTGCTTGTAGTAGTCTCCTTTTTCATTTCTAATTTTATTGAAAGGGGAAGCCTGTCCCTTTTTTTTTTCTGAGGAGTCTAGTATTACGGTTTACCAGTTTCATTTATCTTTTTAAAGAACCAAGTTTTAGTTTCATTGATCTTTTCTATTGTTTTCTTCATCTTTGTTTCATTTATTTCTGCTCTGATCTTTGATTTCTTTCCTTCTGCTAACTTTGGGTTTTGTTTGTTCTTCTTTCTCTAGTTGCTTTAGGTGTAAGGTTAGGTTGTTTATTTGAGATGCTTCTTGTTTCCTGAGGTAAGATTGTATTGCTATAAACTTCCCTCTTAGAACTGCTTTTGCTGCATTCCAAAGGTTTTGGATTGTCGTGTTTTTATTTTCATCTGTCTCTCTTAATTTCCTCTTTGATTTCTTCAGTGATCCATTGGTTGTTTAGTAACATATTGTTTAGCCTCCATGAGTTTGTGTTCTTTACAGTTTTTTTTTTCCTGTAATTTATTTCTAACCTCATAGCGTTGTAGTCAGAAAAGATGCTTGATATGATTTCAGTTTTCTTAAATTTACTGAGGCTGGCTTTGTGGCCCAGCATGTGGTCAGTCCTGGAGAATGTTCCATGTGCACCTGAGAAGAATGTGCATTCTGCTCCTTTTGGATGGAATGTTCCATAAATATCAATTAAGTCCATCGGGTGTAAAGTGTCATTTAAGGCCTGTGTTTCCTTATTGATTTTCTGTCTGGATGATCTGTCCATTGGTGTCAGTGGGGGTTTGAAGTCCCCTACTATTATTGTGTTACAGTCAATTTCTCCCTTTATGGCTGTTAGTATTTGCTTTATATATTGAGGTGCTTGTACGTTGGGTACATACATATTTATAATTTTTATATCTTGGATTGATCCCTTGATCATTATGTAGTGTCCTTCCTTGTCTCTTGTAACAGTCTTTATTTTATTTGTTTTTTTTTTTTTTGCGGTACGCGGGCCTCTCACTGCTGTGGCATCTCCCGTTGCGGAGCACAGGCTCCGGCCACGCAGGCCCTGCGGCCATGGCTCATGGGCCCAGCCGCTCCGCGGCACGTGGGATCTTCCCAGACCGGGGCACGAACCCGTGTCCCCTGCATCGGCAGGCGGACTCTCAACCACTGCGCCACCAGGGAAGCCCAACAGTCTTTATTTTAAAGTTGATTTTGTCTGATAGGAGTATTGCTACTCCAGCTTTCTTTGTTTTCCATTTGCAAGGAATATCTTTTTCCATCCCCTCACTTTCAGTCTGTATGTGTCCCTAGGTCTGAAGTGGGTCTCTTGTAGACAGCATATAAATGGGTCTTTTTTTGTATCCATTCAGCCAGTCTATTTCTTTTGGTTGGAGCATTTAATCCACTTACATTTAAGGTAGTTATAATACTCGTGTTCCTGTTTCCATTTTCTTAATTGTTTTGGATTTGTTTTTGTTGCTCTTCTTTCTTCCCTTCTTTTGTTCTCTTGCGGTTTGATGACTATCTTTAGTGTTGTGTTTGGGTTGCTTTTTCTTTTTTGTGTGTGTATCTATTGTAGTTTGTTGCTTTGTAGTTCCCATGTGGCTTTGATATAGCAGTCTGTATACGTACAAGGTTATTTTATTTTTTCCACTTTAAAATGTGGTTTTTAAAAATATATATATTTTAGCCACTTGATTCCTTTTCTGAGTCTTTAGTTTTCGCAAATTGGTTGGAAATCAACATTTCTAATCACCATGTTTAAATCAGGTTTCATATTTAAACCACTTTTACGTGCTTTACGGTCACTGACAACTTCTCACACTGTCTCCCTCCTCACCCCTGGATCCTACTCTCCTTTGCAACCTTTTAAAAATAACAGCTTATCGAGATACCTCAATAATTCACATACCATACAATTCACCCGTTTAAAGTATACAATGGCTTTTAGTATATTCACAGTTGTGTACCCGTCTCCACAGTCAATTTTAGGATATTTCCATCCCCTCTAAAGAAAACCTGTACCCATTAGCTGTCACCTCCCCATCCCTGCCCACCTCCCAGCCCCTGGCAGCCACTAATCTACCTTCTGGCTCTGATTTGCCCATTCTGGACATTTCATATAAACGAACTCATACAGTATATGACTTTTTGTGACTGGCTGCTTTCACTCTGCATAATGTTTTCAAGGAAGTACTTCATTCCTCCTGTTGCTTGGATGACATTGCATTTTATGGCTCTATCACGTTTTATTTATCCATTCATTAGTTTATGGACTTTGGGGTTGTTTCTACTTTTGGGCTATTATAAATAGTGCTGCTATGAACGTTTGTGTACACATTTTTGTGTGGATATATATTTTCTTTGGGGCATAGGAGTGAAATTCTTTTGTTACTTTTTATGATGAAAACTTTTTTTTTAATAAATTGATTTATTTATATTTTATTTGTGGCTGTGTTGGGTCTTCATTGCTGTGCACGGGCTTTCTCTAGTTGCGGTGAGCGGGGACTACTTTTTGTTGTGGTGCACGGGCTTTTCATTGCGGTGCCTTCTCTTGTTGTGGAGCACGGACTCTAGGTGTGTGGGCTTCAGTAGTTGTGGCATGCAGGCTCAGTAGTCGTGGCTCGCGGGCTCTAGAGCACAGGCTCAGTAGTTGTGGCGCGTGGGTTTGGTTGTTCCGCGGCATGTGGGATCTTCCTGGACCAGGGATCGGAACCATGTCCCCTGCGTTGGCAGGCGGATTCTTAACCACTGCGCCACCAGGGAAGTCCCATGATAACTTTTAAACGGACACAAAAGTAGACTGAATGGTACAGTGACCTGCACCCCTACCCCAGGCACCCGTCACCCAACTTCAACAGCTAACAGCTTGTGGCTACCCTTGTTTAAACCTACTGCATTATTTCAAAGTAAATGCCAGACTTATCATTTCATCTGTAAAACAGTTCAGTATTTATCTTTTATTTATTTATTCATTTATTTGGCTGTACCGGGTCTTAGTTGTGGCAAGCAGGCTCCTTTCTTGCAGCTCACCAGCTCCTTAGTTGCGGCACATGGGCTCCTTAGTTGTGGCAGGCCAACTCTTAGTTGTGGCATGTATATGGAATCTAGTTCCCTGACCAAGGATCGAACCCAGGCCTCCTATACTGGGAGCATGGAGTCTTATCCACCGTGCCACCGAGGAAGTCCCAGTTCAGTATTTACCTTTAAAAGATAAGAACCTCTTAAAATAATTGCAATACCATCAGCACACTGGAAACAGTATCATCCTTATTAATATCATGAAATATTCCAGAGTTCACATTTGTCTAGATGCCTTCTTTTTTTTTTGTCCCCAGTTGGATTGTTCAAATCAGGTTCTGAGTCTGAGCAAGGCCCCCATGTTGCATTTGGTTAAAGGTATTCTTAGGATCTTTCCTCTCTGGGGCCCTTTCCATGTTTTTTTTTCCTCCTTGCTTGTTTGTAGGAGAAACTGGACCGTGTGTTCTGGAGAGTTCCTCACAGTCTGGGTTTTACTGATTTTCTGCCCGTGGCCCTTGCATTTCCTGTAAACTGGTAGTTAGAGCTAGACAACTGACCTGGTATAGGTTTGTTTGTTAAAGGACACTTTAACGCTTTTAATGAGCCTTCGTGGAGGGCTGGTGCGTGCCCGGTCCCACGGCAGGCACCGGGAGACCCCGAGTGGCCAAGCAGTGCCCCCCACCTCTGTTCCCAGGCCAGGGGGCAGTGGCACTGACCTGGGGTGGGGGTGAGGGGTGTGTACTTGATCCCCCGGCCGCTTGCTCACCCACAGTGGGGCCTGGCCAGCACCTAGTGGGTGCTTCACTAGGCGTGTTTGTCCTCAGCGGGGTCTGAGGGAGGTCTGGGCCCCGGGTGATGTCCTGCTGTCTGTCCGTAGGCCTGATCCGGAGCGGCGTCCGAGAGCCCCGCCGCCACCCTCCGGTGCTGCGCATGGTGCTGGAGGCGCTGCAGGCAGGGGAGCAGCGCCGGGGTACCTCGGTGGCGGCCATCAAGGTTTACATCCTGCAGAAGTACCCGATGGTGGACGTCCTCCGGCTCAAGTACCTGCTGAAGCAGGCCTTGGCCACAGGCATGCACCGCGGCCTCCTCGTCAGGCCCGTCAACTCCAAGGCCCGGGGAGCCACTGGCAGCTTCAAAGTCAGCCGCTGGGAGTGGGGTGGGGGGTGGCGAGGGGCCCCAGGGTGAAGGTGGACTTGCCCGAGGGCTTGAACCCCAATTCCAGCTCTTTCTTCCCAGCCTCTGGGTGCTGGTTCCCTGCCCTGTTCCCTCTCTCCTTCTGTCTCTTCTCGTTCGTCCTCTGTCTTTGCCAAGACCCCCCGTCTCCCCGGGAAAGCTGAGCACCCGCTTGGCCCCAGTCACCCTGCTGCATCCGCCTCCATCCCTGTTGGGTGTGTTGAGTGCCCAGAGACCGTCTCAGCTGTTTCACTTCTGGGTCCTTGGCACCCGTGACCCCTTCCTGGAATTCCTTACCACGGGCGGCACAGACCCAACCTTGGCCTCTATGGGGTTGCAGAAATGGGGTTTGTTCCCCGTGCTGTCTGGCTCCAGACCCGAGGTCTCCAGACCAGGGCTGATGCCTCCCTGAGCCCCTACATCCTCCTCTTTCAAAGGTGGGGGGGTCACCCAGAGCTAAGGGAAAATTCGGCCACAGAATTAAGCCCCAGCATCGTGACTGCCAGCTGCCACCAGGGAAATCTCAGGGATACAGACATGGGTTCTGTCTTGTCACTGCTGTGCCCCAGCAAGTAGCAGTTCCTCTGACAGGCTCCATGGAACACGGTGGAATGTTCTCAACCTCCACGTTCCAATCCCTGTGGGAATAGGGTGGCTGAGCACAGGGGATCCCCCCTCCTGGAACCCTGGGTGTGTGGGTCAGAGCTTGGACACCAGCCATGGCAAGGCCAGGGGCACAGGGTGGCGTGAAGGGGAGCCAGAGCGGGCGCTGGGAGTGCGCGTGTGACCGGGAGACAGTCAGGAAAGTGGGCCAAGGGGCTGGGAGGCAGGAAAGGGGGTCTTGGGTACCACGGAGTCAGGAACGTGTGTGTGCAGAGAGTGGGGGTTTGGTCTGGTCTTGGTGGGTAACGGGGAGCGTGAGGGTCCAGGGATGCTGGGGAGCAGCGTCATCAGCTGGGCTCTAGAGGGGCAGGGACCACCTGTTTGCCAGGGACGCTTGCATCCTCCTGCCGCTCGTACCTTCCCTGATGGCCCCATTGTAAAGATGGGGAGACCGAGGCCAGAGGGGGAGGAGAAGACTTGGGCGAGTCGCACTTGGGCTGAGGTTGAGGCCCCAGGAAGCCAAGAACTCTCAGCCGTCTGACCTCCATGTCCGTGTCCAGCTACACAGAAGCGAAGCGGCAGGGAGACTTGGGGACGCGGTGGTGTGAGGCGGGGAGGTGGGGAGTCCGAGCCACAGTCCATGGGATGGTGTTGGGGGGCATCAAAGGAGATTATAGGTTAGCATCTCAGAGATACCGTTAGGGCTCAGTGTGCATGATGTGCTCCCAGAAGCCTGGCTCTGAGGCTTCCGGGTGCAGGGGTGGGAGGCGTGTGCCCGCCACCTGTGCAGGGTGGGTAGGAGAAGCCTGGGTGAGTTTTGGAGACTTGGGTTCCTTAGCTCCTAAATGGCAGCACCCTTCCTCACAGTGCATGAATGGGTGGAATGCATTACTGGCAGCCGGCATTTAGGAGGTGGTTTTGGGTCCTCTCCCCCTCCTTCGGGATGGGGTCTTCTCTGAGCCTCATGTAGGGTATAAGGGCGTGAGACATCCAGAACCTCTGCTCTTAATCCCACCCCGTTCTCTCCTCCTCCAGTTAGTTCCCAAAGACAAAAGGAAAATCACCCCCAGGAAGACGTCCACCATGACGGCCCCCAGGAGGCCTGGTCAAGCTGAGGGAAAGGACCCGAAGAAACCAAGTGAGTCAAAGAAGAACCCACCCAACGCAGGCGATGTGAAAAAAGGATCCAGGAAGCCGGGAGAGGGGAGGACAGCTCCCCCCAAACCAGGTGCAGCCAAGAAGGCCCCCAAGAAAGGCCAGCAGACCAAGGACCAAGAGGCAAGACTGGGTGAGGCCAAGAAGTCCTCCCAACAGCCAGACAAGGCCACACAGGCCCCTCCCATTGCCAGTGGGCCTGGCGGGAAGTCAGAGATCAAAGGTGGAAGGAGCAGCCAAGGTATGGTTGTGAATGGGGTGAGAAGAGGGCATGGGAGGGGGTTTCTGGCAGCCACTGGACATGAGTTGGAATGGAGGGGCCACCTCTGGGCAGGAGGGGTTTCTAGCCAATGTGCCCTGAGCACTTGGCTTGACTCAGAGAGACAGAGAGTGCATGGTAGCTGGTGGGGGTGGGCATGGGGGAGAAGAGCGCAGAGAGAGGAGGAGGGGTCATCTCTGAAAGGGGTCAGGGTAGGCTTCCTGGAGGAGGTGTCCCAGGCAGAACAGCTTGTGCAAAGGCCTGGAAGCATGAAGAAGGTGGAAGAAGTACAAACAGTTGTGTCTGTGTGCGCTGGGGGAGGGGGAAGGGGAGGTTGTGAAGGGCAGCAGGAGGCTGGACTTTATCTGGAGGACAATGAGGAGCAACACAAAGACTCTGAACAGGGGACCGCTAGGGCCCATGGTGTTCTTAAAAATGTGTCCTGCCCGCCATGTGGAAGATGGGTTAAAGGCTAGAGGCAGATACGCTTGTCAGGGGCCTTTGGTGTGGGCAGGCGTGGAGCTGTGAACGGAGTGAGGGATGCTCATCCACCGTCCAGTTAATCCTCCAACTGTCCGTGGGAGAGAGGCTGCTACCTTCACTTGGCAGACTAGGGCACCCAGACTCAGAGAGGCTAAACTACTTGCTCCAGGTCACACAGCCTGCAAGTGTCAGAGTGAGGACTGGGCCCTGGGCAGGACAAGGGCTGTGGGAGCCCTGAAACTTCCTGTCCAGCAGCAGCTCCTCCTGCAAGGGGTGTTTCTCACATGCCATCCCCTCTTCCAGCAGATACCAAGGCCCACAGGAAAACAAAGCCTGGGAGTCAGAATTCCAAACCCACAGTCACCAAGGTAGGTGCCTGGGTGACTTCCTGCGCCGGGTCTCCAGCGACCAGAGCGCGGGCATCCCCGCCCAGCCCCAGAGGGGTCAGTCGAGGAAGGGGGCAACTTATTTTCCTACAAAGTACAGAGCACTTTCCTCTCCCCACCGGCCCTTCAGCGCCCTGAGGATCACCATCCCCATTTTATAGATAAGAGGCTGAGACTTAGAGAGGTGAGAGGTCACTTGTCGAAAGTGACCCAGAGCTGGGATTTCAACCCTAAGTTCGTGGGCTCTGAGCTGTGCATCCAGCCCTGCCCAGCTCTGTCACCTTGCTCCTGGTTTGCTTTCTTATAGGGCGAGAATGCTGCTGCTTCCCCAGCCAAAAAGAAGATGGGGAGCAAGGCCCGTAAAAAGGCTGCTGCCCAGGGGGCCGGGGAGGGGCCTAAAGCCAAGGCCCCTGTTCCTCCCAAGGGCGGTGGGTCCAAGATGGAGGCTGTACCACTGGCCAGGAAGTCAGAGGCCCCTGAAGGCCCGAGAAAGCCTGGCGTTCCCGCCAAGTCCTCATCGTCCAAAGCGGCCAGTAAGAAGGCAGAAGCCGAGAGCGGGGTGCAGAGAGACTGAGAGTCTACTTTTTTATTCTCCTAAAAACGATCACTCTATTTCACTGTAACCTATTTATCAATAAAGACTTTTCCCCCCACAAATTGGTGTGGAGGGAGGCTGAGGTCTAAGGATTTGGCCATCCAGGGCTAGGACCCAGATAGAAGCTTCTGCCCTGGGGAGATGCAGACCACTGCAGGGATCCAAAGGCACGTAGGCGCACCTGTGGAGGTAACTGGAAAGGTGTTTAATCCAGCCTGAGATCTGGGACTGCTTCCTGGAGGGGGCAGCTTTTGGTCTTAAAGGATGAGTAGGAATTGCCAGATAGATGAGGGGAAGGGCCTTGCAGGCAGAGGGGCCAGAATGTGGGGTGGAGCTGGAAGGATGGGGATTTGTGGTTTTGAGAGGAGAACAGGTCGGGGAGGGGGGGTGGCATGAGCCCCTGGGCCGTGGAGATGGGGCAGGAAGGTGTGGAAGGGTGGACTAAGGAAGGCAGACATTGTCTTGGGGGCAGTGGGGAGCCAGGGTGGGTTATAGGCAGGGAAGAGGCTGACGTGGTGTGTGTTGAGACGGAGCCCTGTGGCTGCGGAGAGGAGGGGTTTGAGGAGCTGAGAGGAGGTGCGGACCGTTTGACTAGTCGCTGAGCAGGACCGTGGGCCCCTTGGGAATCCTCAGAAGGAAGAGAAAACGCAAAGGCCGTGGGGTGGGAATGCTCTTGACAGGCATGTGGAGCTGCAGCGAGGCTGGTGTGGCTAAAGCCCAGCTGGAGACAGAGATGAGATCTGGGGTGTTTTAAAAACGTTATGTGACACTCTTTCCATGGAGGGCTGGAGTCTGTGCCCCTGCCCCTTGAACCTGGGCTCTTTGACTGCTTGACCAGTAGACTACAGTGGAATTCACATTAGGATAGTTGCTGGGCTCAGGCCTTAAGAGACTGGCAGCTTCTCCTTCCTGTGTGTGGGTTGTTTGTTGTTGTTGTTTTTTCGTTTTTGAATAGTTGCTCTTAGAACTCAGCCACTATGCTGTGTGGAAGCCCAAACAGCCGGTGGAGAAGAATTGAGGCCTCCCAGTTGTCAGCTCCAGCTGGGCTCCCTGACCAGCCAGCACCAATTTGCCAGCCATGGGAGGCACCATCTTGGAAATGGATCGCCTCTCCCAGTTGAGCGGCCCCCCGACACCACGTGGAACAGGGACGGGCCTTCCCTGACGAGCCCTGCCCCAGGCAGACACATAAGCACCACACGTGTATTGGGGTGGTTTGTTACGCAGCAGTAGATACCAAGGGCTGCAGGGTAGACTAGGGCAAGATCCTGAAGGGCCTTGTAAGCCAGGGTAGGAATTTGGGGTTTTGTTTTAACTGTGATGAACAGCCATTAGAGGCCAGTGAGCAGCGGAGTGCCTGCAGGGGGATACGGGCAGCAGCGGGAGGGTAAGGAGGCGGCCCCTGCAATGGCCCAGCTGAGGGGTGGGCCGCCATGGAGGGAGGGGTTAGAAGTAGAGGATTCTGGGTAGAGGTTTAAGCCAGGTGGATGGGATATGCTGAGGGAGTGGATGTAGAAAGGGGTCCACAATTTGGGGTCCACACAAGTGCTTGCATGGCGACCACCTCCTGGGGCGAGAACGGCTCGTTCAGGGGGCTGCCAAGAGATGGTCCAGATGAGGGGTGACTGTTGAGCCAGGGAGTGGGCAGAGACGGAAGGGGTGTGGATTTGAAGGGAGTCAGAGGTAAGCTGGATGGCACTAGGGAAGGGGCAGATGGGACACGAAGGGAAACTGAGGTAGCCCAGCATGGAGCATCAGACTGTTCCCTTTCTGCCCCTGCTCCCTCAACCCTGCCCTTGCCTCCCCACATCCCACACGACGCTTTGTCTCGCTGTGCCGATGGCTTCCTGGCTTCCCTGGGGCATCTGTCACGTGGCTGCCAGCAGAGCCCCGAGGGGCACAGTGAGCAGATGGCAGGGAGCTGGGCTGGCGTTCCCCCTTAGGGGGTCTGGTTGGGGGAGGCACCCTGGGCAGCCTCTGGGGGTGGTGGGCGGGCATCACCGGGCATCTCACCCCCACGAGCTGGCAGCAGGCCAGTAGCCCTGACCTGGCAGAGGCCGGACAGCACCCAGCACCCACTAGACTTGGGACAGCCTCCTCCCCTGCTTGAGGACAGACATTACGCCGAAGTTCCCACCTCCTGTGACCCTCAGACGGAGCTAACAGACACCTGTAGCTGCAAGGCAAGTCTTCGGGGCCCCAGACAAGGACTGGGGGTGGTTCACAGTGGTTGGCCACCTTCTGTGCTGAGAAATGACCCTAGGAGCTAGAGATTTCCTCCCTTTGCAAATGCGTTTTTAAGCTTCAAGAAGGAATTGCATGTTAATCAGGCATTAAAACAGGCTGTGGAATATTTAATGGCATAGAAAGATGTTGCATGGGGGAAAAGGCAGCTGCGAAATGGTGGGCACATCGTGATCTCGATTATCACTCCTCAGCCCCCAACCCAGGCAGGCACACGATTTGGAGTTTGGAATGGCGTGCTCTCCGATTTTAACCATGGGTGGGTTAGGGTAGCTTTTATTTTCTTCAGGCTTTTTGTACTTCCTGACAGTTCTGCAGAAAACATGTATTCATTCTAGCATCACACCCCCCAAAGAAATTCTTATCAAATTGTGTAAATAACTTAGACTACAAAGTCTGCTGCTTAATAAAAAGCCATCAGTGATCAGAATAGAGAATCTGAGAAGATAAAGAATCTCCCCCCAGAAGGCACTCCAGGAAGAGGCTATTTTTAAAGCTAAAAATTGTTCACTCTTCTCATTTTTCTGTTCTCAGTTCTAGAACTGGTATTTGTGGGATTTTGTTTACATTGTACGAATTTTTTCTGTCCTAGCTCTTACTCCTGATTAATGTGTGTGTGTGTGATTATTTTTCCTTCATAAAAGGAAAAAACTAACTTAAGCCGCTTCTGATTTGGAGGTGGTCCTTTAGTGACCTTGCCTGGGGGTCAGTGAACCTCAGCCCCAGCTCAGGACCAGAGCCAGCTGGGTGGGCTGGGGGTCTCTGTGGTATTTGCTGATCCCAAGTCATGTGCTGTGGTGAGAAATAGTGCAGGGTTATACCAGCCTGGGAGAAACTGCCTCTGTTTCCTCATCTGAATAATGGAGTTAATGGTATATATTTATGACAAATTCAGGGCGAGTGTGTTAACGGCAGTTCTCTTTCCAAGGTGGTCACCTTGGAGCTCCCCACACACTTTGGGGGTCGCTGTGGAAACTCCAGCCTGGAGGAAGCATGGAACAGAGGAATGAGGGGCCCACGCAAGCTGTTTTCTGGCTTCCCTGTGCCGTGACCTGGGAAGTTCCTCTACTGTGCTGAGAGTCAGTTTCTACATCTGTAAAATGGGGATATTCTGTTCCTCACGGCTTATTACATAGGTAAGTAGCTTAGGAGGAGCAGGGCCCGCCCAGGGGTAGATGGCACACAGCCGCTGTGACATCTTCCTGGCGGTCAGTGGATGCCCGCGTTTCCCCACTGAACCTTCTTGGAAGCAGAGTTGGTATCTGCACACCCCTCACGATGGGAGCTGGGCAGGGTCCTAAGCCACGCCCCCCTCCCTCCTTTCTGCTACAAGTACAGCCATCTCAGGATCAAGGCTGGAGCCCACGGCAGGTTTTCCCATCAGGCTTTTATTATAAAGAAGGTTCCAGAGCATACCAGCCTCCCCCTCTAGCCCAGCCCCAAGGTCTGCGACCTGTCCCAGCACGGGCTGGGTCAGCCCCAGCCAGTCGCTTCTGACGGAACAGAAAGGACGGTGTTCTCAGGGCGCGGGGGTCTCTGCCAGGTCTGCCTGTCCCCTGGAACAGTCATTTCCAGTGTTGCGCTGGGAGCCCCTCGGGACCCCTCCCCGGGTCCTCTGCACTAGTGGCAGCTATTCACAGTTGACGCGTGATAAGTTTTTTAATATATAAAAGCTTTTTTTTAAAAAAAAAAAAACAAAACAAAACAACAACAACAAAAAGTGGTGCTCTCTTTAGAAACACTTCCAGCAAGATCAAGTAGCCCAGCTACAGCCTTGGTGCAACTAGGCACCCTCCCCTCCCTCGAGACCAGGATCGCCCAGCACCTGTCCCCTCGGCCCCTGCCCGCCCGGCTCCCAGGGCAGCACAGAGCCTCCCGCAGGCAGTGGATGCTGCCCACTCGGCCAGTGGCCGCTCGAGCACAGAAACCTGACGCTGCTGGATGGCGTGTGGCCAGGGTCCTCTGCAGGTGAGTAGAGACGGGGACAACATTTTGGTGGTTGAAGCGGAAACCAGCTGAGGGCTGGTTCAAGGGGCCTCCCCTCCACCGGGTAGGATGAGGTAGTGTTTCCGGCTGCGACCTCAGGGTCGGGCGGCCTCTTCGCCCATCGGTGGGTTCGTTAGCACTGGGCCGTGCAGGGCAGAGCGAGTGGGGCGCCGTCCAGGCTGTGCTGGGTGGACGGTGGGAGCCTTACCGGGGAACGGCTGCAGCATTTGAGCCCCCAGACCAGAGCCGGGTCTGGGGGGCAGTCGGGAGGGGACGGTGCCCAAGGGGCCAGGGCTGGGGGGGCTCCTCTGGCTGGCTCAGAGAGGCCCCTTGTGCTGCATCGTTTTCCAGCCGGAGTCCGAGGCACTGGGGACAAAGCGAAGTCGAGGGAAGGGCGCCCGTCCTGCCAGCCCCCAGGCTCAGGCCTCGCTGTAGCACTCGTAGATGTTGTCCTCCATCAGGGCCACCACCTGATCAAACTTGTGCTGCAGCTGCGTCCTCCGGGCTGTGGGATTTGCCTCCAGGGCGCTCATGATCTGAGGGGGGAAGGGGAGGGAGCTGGGCCAAAGCCCGGGCCCAGGACCCCCGGGTCCCACCGCACATCCTGGGGGAGAACACACCGCCTGCATTTCCACTGCTGGTGGCCACCCCCAAAGCAGAAACGTCCTGGGGATATGAATGCCTGAGAGGGACACTCACCCTGGGTTTGTTTCCCTGAGCAGGTGGTGGCGAGCAGGGCTGACATGGGGGCATCGTAGCTCCGAGGGGGGCCTCGTACTGGGGGCTACTCACCTGTGGGCGATACCTCTTGGCGTATTTATAAATCTCTGCCATGGCCACGTTGGTGTTGAACTCATTCTGGTATTTCTATGAGGAAAGAGAAGGCGGGAGTCGGAGGGAGGTTGACTCCATGGTCAAAACCAGGCCCAGCCCAGCCAAGACCCGCTGCTTATACGCAGCCCCTCGCTGACGGTCGCGCCCGGCAAGGTCCCCGCGACGCACCCGCGACTCCTCCGCCAGGTGCGCGTTCATTTCCTGCTCGCTGAGCGGAGTCATGTCATGGATCTGCTTGTAGTAGCGCTGCACGATTTTCCGGTACTCGGGAATCTCCTTGGCATAGAGGAGCTTGTTGGTTGGTGAGTCCTGGGCAGAGAGGAGTGAGGGATTAAGACGCAGACTCGTCTTCTCCTGGATGAGCCCTCGTCTCTCCCGCCACACAAGCCAGCCCTTCACTGAACGTCCCCGCCCTGCGGGCTCCGGACCAGGTCCCCCCCCACCCCTCTCCTCTCTGCCCTTGTACTTGGAACCCCTGCCCTATTTTCTGCGGAACTGTCAGGGTGATGACCTCAAGGGGGACCGACTTTTAGGGGGGAAAGTGCATGGGCTTGTGCCAGCTCTTTGACACGCAGGCTGTTTTGTTCGTATCCTTCCTTCCTTAGGGATGTGGGTCTTGGTGGCTAAGATTTCTGGAAGCCTGATTGCTGTCTCAGTGGAATATTGCCCACCACACGTTTCCTACGCCTGAAAGCAAAACGTGCCAAGTATGCTCGCAGTTCTCTGCCGCGGGCGTCCTGGCTGCCGAGATAGTGTGTGAGAGGTGACGGCATTTTCTGCTTCTCGTGGCCTCTCTCTGAAAGTCACGGGCTAAACGCAGGGCCAGGCCCCCGCCCTCCTGCAGGGGCAGGTCTAACTCTACCGGCTCATTAACGCTCACAGCCTCCCTGCCCGGCCCAGGCCCTTCGCTCTGCCTGGAACGCTGCGCTCTCTCCTCCGCGCCCGCTAAAGCCAGCTGGGTCCTCGCCCTGCAGACAGATGCCTCAGGGGCCTCCCTCCTGCGTGTATTCAAAGGTGTTGGGCACTTGTGCCCCCCTCTGCCCACCCCTTCACTCAGTGCCCACTGGATGGCTCTTGACCGTCACGGCTGCTGCCCGGAGCCCGCTGGTCTCCGGTGGTGTGCCAGACCACGCAGGCTTTCCACGTTCGCTCTGGCTTCACCTGGCCTGGCTCCACGGCCTCAGCGTTGGGAACTGGTGCGGGGCACACCTGAGGCAGCTGCAGCCAGTCTGCAGCCACGTAGTTTGACTGTGGGTGCCGGTTTCCGGGAGTCCCCCCGCCTTCTGATGACCCCGTTCGTTCCCACATCCCCCAGATCTGAGCTCTTTTGGTTCCCCTCCCAGAAAGATCTCCGTCCCCATCAGCACCAGGTGGCCTGCTGAGGAGGAGCTGACCTTGCCCAGCTGCAGGTCGGAGATGGAACAGGCGTCGATGAAGGCCTGTGCGATGACTGAGAGGCAGGCATCGATGTGGTCCGTCTTCTCGATGTCAAAGACAAACTGGGGGTTTTTCAGGATGTTCACCCAGAACCGGAGAGGAAGGCTGTAGGACAGAGAGTGACAGGGGCAGCGGCGTGAGCCCCCCCCCACACACACACCCCGAGGGTGAGCAGCGGAGGCAGTGGTTGCCGACGGGGCTTGGGACAGGCTGGCTTTGCCCCTCGAGGCCAGCAGAGACTAGTCACAGGACGGAACTTCTGGAAACCTCGGTTTGCTCCTCCACAACTGCGGTTGATGGCCATCCCTGGCCGGCTGGGGCAGCAGGGGGGCTGGGAGCCGGGTTTCCTGCGTGGAGAGGGCCACGGGCTGCGGCAGGAGCTTCAGGGCCTGACTTCACCCTCACTGCCCGCCCCACCCCCCGGCAGAGTCGCCGGCTCTCACGAAGCAGCCTGGAGCCGGGGAGCCAGTCCTGGTTCTCATTAGAACCTTCGCCCTGCCCCCGCCTCGCAGCCCACGGCTCCTCCTCCAGCCCCTGCACGGCTGCAGGAAGTCCCTCATTAGCTGGGTCACCAGGCAGACAGAGAGGGGAGGCCTGGATCCTTAGCCTCAGGAGGCCAGAGGGTTGGTTAACACCCTCCTCCCCAGTGACAGGGCAGCCTGGGACATACGGAGCCCCCCCCCCCCCCCCAGAGCTCTGAGCAGCCCCTGCAACTACACAGAAGCTTCTAGGTCTGTGGCA
>RJWK010003843.1:0-22055 GCA_004363435.1 Platanista minor | reverse complement strand
GGGGTGGAGGACAGTGATGGTAAGGGCAAAACTTAGACAATGCTCACTTCTAGTTACTTCTTACAATTAAAGTGGGTTACTTTTTTTTTTTTTTTTTTTTTTTTTTTTTGCGGTACACGGGCCTCTTGCGGTGTGGCCTCTCCCGTTGCAGAGCACAGGCTCCAGATGCGCAGGCTCAGCGGCCGTGGCTCACGGGCCTAGCCGCTCCGCGGCATGTGGGATCCTCCCGGACCGGGGCACGAACCCATGGTCCCCTGCATCGGCAGGCGGACTCCCAACCACTGCGTCACCAGGGAAGCCCTAAAGTGCGTTACTTTTACTGCCCGGGTTTTATAGCTAGGAGAAACTAAAGCACAGAGAGGTTAAGTCACTTACCCAAGGTCACACAGCTTTGACTGGCATAAGGGATTGAACCCAGGCCGGTGGGCTGAGAGACCAGGCTCTGAACCCCCGCACCACTGCTGCCCCCAATGATACCACAGTGAAGCCACACAGCCCTCCCCGTTGGCCTCCCACCCACACCACACTGGCCCACCACCTGTTGGTCTTCCAGATGTGTAGGGTGTCAGGGTCTGAGATCCCCCTCTTCTCTGCTTGCTCTTCCAGGAAGTCAAAGAAGTACTTGACAGCCAGTGGGGGCCTGTCTTCACGGATGCTTAGAATGGCCTTGAACAGGTCATCCAGAAACTTCTGCAGCGTGCCCTGCATGGAAGCAGGTGGCCGCTGTCAGCCCAGGACCACATGGAGGGGGGTAAGCAGGCAGGCACCTCTGGCGGTTCAGGGGAGCCTGTGGTGCTGGGACTGAGCAGTGCTGGGTGAATGGGGAAGCTACGTGGCATCAGGCTGGTCATCTAATCTCTCTGGGCCTCGGTCTTCCCGTCTGTGAAACGGGTTAGTGCAACCTATCCCACAAGGGTGTTGGAAGGACTGAGACACAGAGCAGGGAATTGCTCGGCTGGAGTGTGAGCTGTCAGGCGCCCACTCTGCTGCCCCAGCCGTGTGGCCCTGGGGGCATCACTGGGCCTCTGCTGCCCTCCACGTCACATGGGCTGATAGAGAAGTTGTCATCGGGCACCCTCCCTGCTGGGAGCAAACCCCTCCTCAGCTGGGACCCAACGCCCTCAGCCTCTCGCCTCAGAGGCTGGCCCCACAGGGGAAGCACTGTCCCTCTCCAAGTGTGTGCTCACAGCTGACCCACTGGACTGAGAACACAGAGAGGAGGGTGGGCCCACCTTGGTGGACAGCAGGCGGGTCAGGTAGATCTCTGGTAGCACCTTCTTGCGGTGGCTCTGCCGGTGGGACTTCTTGGGCTCTGCCAGCTCATCCGTGGGCAGCACCTGGGAGGCCGGGGCAGTGGTCAGTGGTCAGTGCTGGCGCCAGGCACCAACCCTGGGCTCTCTTTGTGGTGCACGCGAGCTACCCTGGGTCCCGTTCCCGCTCCCCACCCCAGCCTTTCCCAGGGCCTGCAAGCACTGCCCCCAGAGGCCCAGGGTGGCAGGAAGCCAAGTCGACAACAGCCAGTGCAGGGCGGGCACCCCCAGGGCCGGAGGCAGGGCACTCACCAAATGGAAATACTTCTCTGTGTCCAAGTCTTTCACTGCGAGAGGGAAAACACACACAATAAATCAACGAGAGAGGAGTGGGGAGAGAGAGAAACAGAGATGGAGACAAAATGATGGAGAAAGAAACTGAGCTCAATGGACAGAGCCAAACAGACGTGTGGGGAGAACAAGGCAGAGAGAGAGAAATGCAGAGTAAGAGAGCTGAGAGAGGTCCAGAGAAACACGCAGAGAATGAGGTAGAGAGAGAAAGACGGAGGCATTGACAGAGACGGAAACATCCACAAGGTGAGAGCAGGAGCAGGGAGACAGTCACAGATGGAGATGGGCACGACCCCCGAGTAGGGCAGGGCAGCTGCCCTCACCCCCCAGCCCAGACCTCACGGGGAGAGACCCGAGAGCCTGCTCCTTGCCTCAGCAGGGGACCCCAAGACCCAGAGAAGCCTAGGACCCCAGGCCTGGGGCATCTGAAGGTATGGATGGGAGGTTTGAGGCAGGGACACAGGCCAAAGCCCCCATGGCCTGGCGGCTGCCCAGACCTCTTGGAATCACATCCCGCCCTCCTGGGGCCGCTCTCTGCTGCCTGCAGGCAACCAGCGCTGAGAGGCCTGGCCCCAGGCCCTGCCAAGCGGCCCTGCGGCAGGGGGGCCCCGGCCCCGCCCCCAGCAGGGAGCCTCAGCCCGGCCCAGCCCTGTTCCTTGAAGCCTCAGCTTCCCCACGAGCGGCCCTCCCCACGTCCACCAGCACTACCTCGGCCCAGGCTGTTGTCCTTCTTGTCTGTGAGGCTCATGGCCAGGGAGGCGCCTTCAGGGATCTGAGGGGGGGAGAGGCCGAGGTCAGAGGTCGGAGGTCAGGGAGGGTGGGAGTGGCAGGAGGTGGGTGGAGCCGGGGCCCACCTTGTAGTGGGCCAGCGTGTTGAGCTTCTTGCGGCCATCCTCGACCACCGACGTGTCGTCCAGGTCCCGCAGGATGTAGCTCTGCGTGCTCGAGGCGAACCACTCTGCGGGCAGGGGGCAGGGCATTAGGGCTGGGAGCAGGGGGCGCGGGGAGGCAGGCACCCGGCGCGCCACACGGGGAGGGGAGGGGGTGCCGGCTGCCGGGCGCAGAGCAGGAGCTCTGGAACGGCCTCACCCTCGGGGCTGTCACTGGGATCTCAGAGCTGCGGGGGAGGCCTCTTCCGCCCACCTTGGCAGCAGCCTGCAACGACCTCCCACCGCACGCCCTGTCTCCCCTCCCCGCGCCAAATAGAGGTCCTGGCAGCTGATCCGTCTTCACGTCCCCAGAGCAACAGTTAGCGCACATTTGATGAGCGGCGGGAGCGTGTGCGCCCGAGGCAGGAGCCTGCGCTGCTGAAGCAGCCCCACGCGGGCCGCCCCTGCCCTGCCCACCTAGGTCGACGTCCTCGGCACGCGGCCACTGGGAGTAGGGCACGTTCTTGCAGAAGGCTTCCAGGATCTTCTCCTTCACCTGCGTCAGCGTGTCTGTGTCCATGGCCCGCACGCTCAGCGAGTCCATACCGCAGCCCTGGAAGGACACGTTCAGATTCTGCAGGAGAGAGGGGGAGGGTCAGCAGGCGCCCACCGGGCCCTGGAGGGGAGACAGCCTGCGGGGAGTGGGGGAGCGGTCAGCAGTGGAGCCGGGACTCTCCGGGGGTGCGGGACCCCTCCCTGCCCGCCCGCCCGGCCGGCTCACCCGGGGCTTGGCCTCGATGTTCTCCCGCAGCAGCCACTCCTCGTTGAGCGTGTAACGGGCCTTGCCTGTGATGGCATCGATGGAGCCCTTGTTGATCTGCTGCTTGATGGCGCACAGGAGCAGGAAGAACGGCTCCCCCACCGTCTCCTGCGGAAGGTGCGCGCCTGTCAGAGGCTGAGGCCAGGCTGCCTGGCCCAGCCCCTGGCCTCCAGCCCAGACTCCAGATTCTGGCCCCAACCTGGAACGCCTTCGCTACCCGCTTCTACCAATACCTCCGTGGCTGCCTGCTTAATACCCTTACCCTCCTTTTGATCCTGGTGCTGCTGCCTCACTCCCACCCCCCCACCCAGAGGTGTCTCTGTGGACTCCAAGCTCGAACATCACCTAATGTGGGTGGCCACATTCATTTCATCCTGCCAGCAACCCTTCCAGGTACGGGGTGTCATTCTCATTGCCGAGCCTCAGAGAGGGCAAGCAACCTGCTCAGGGTCACCCAGCAGGCAAGTGGCAGAGCTGGACTCACAGGCACATCAAGGGGGCATGTGAGGACTGAGCAAACAATCTTCTGAAACAATGCCACTGACACAGCCTCCGTTCCGTCCTGGGCTTACTCTGAGCCCTTGCAGGAAGTCAGGCCTTCTCTGAGTTTCCCCATCTCTATAATGGATCCTATGGGGCTGTCCCTGTGCCGTCTGAGCCCCCCATTCCACATCTGCACAAAGAACATGATAATCCCTTTGGCAGAGTTGGCATGAGAATAAAATGACATCAGGTGTAGGCGGCGGCACAGCTGCCCCGCACCCTGGCACCCTCACCCTCAGGCAGCTGTACATGCAGATGGACATCCAGTTGGTGAGCATCTTCTCGACCACGGACTCCGTGCGCCTCAGCATGAGCTTGGGGTTCTTGGCGGCCGAGGCGTCGATGAGGTCCACCAGCAGCTCCTTCATGATGCCCGTATAGTATTCAAGCTTGCCGTGGAGCGCAATGGTCATCAGAGAGGCCAGGCTGCACCTGTGGGCAGGCGTGGGCTGGGGGCGTCAGCACTGCCCGCACTGCAAGGCCCTGGGCTCCGAGGACCACGCAGTGGGGGTTCTGCTGCTACCTTGTTGCTGGATGCAGACGGGTGAGTGTGACTAAAATCTCGCTGGAGAAAGGGCTACCTTCCCTACCATGCCCAGCAACCGCCATGCCCACGAGCCCTGTCCTGGCAAGCAGACCAGGAAGGGGAAGAATGGGGAGGGGATCTCAGGACCTCCAAAGCCCCAGCACCCAGGGTCTGACGCTGGGGAGATGCCAGCTGCCCCAAGGACATGGTGATTTGGAAACTGGCCCAGCCTTGGATCCAGCCAGGCAGACCCAGGACCGGCTGGGTGGCCTCCCCCGGTGCCTCGCAGCCTGACCTGTCCCGCACTGCGAAGTCCTTCTGTTGCTCCAGTGCGTGGACGAAGACAATGAGGAAGTGCTTGTTGTTGAGCAGCGAGGAGAACAGGCTGATGCCCTCTTCCATGTTGGGCCGGCAGCTCTCGGGGATCTGCAGAAGCGTTCAGTGAGGGGGTGTCCAAAGAGGTCCAGTGTCTCTGCCTGGCCTAGGATTCCGCGCTTAGGATGCCCTGAATGGCTCCTCGAATGCCTCCCGGGAGGGGGAGCTCATTACCTTCAGTGGTAGACGCCTCCTACCTCCCTGTGACTGGGAACAGTGGCTCAGTTGAATTGAAAAGTGAGGCTCAGGCAAAGGTGCCTGAAGGCAACCCAGTATCCCTGTGTGAAGGGGGGGCACCCTCTCACCTTCCATTCTCTAAGCAGCAGTGGGGGTGGGATGTCCAGGGGGACCCAATCCTCTCTGCTCGCTACCTGGCCCGGGGGTCAACATGTAGAACACCCTGAATGGCCACTTGAATACCTCCTGCGATGGGGGGCTCACTAGCATCCAATGGCAGGTTCCTCCCAACTTGCCATGATTGGGATCAGTGGGTCAGATGAGCTGGAAAGTGGGGCCCAGAGAGAAATGGGGTTGCCCTGAGGCAGCCCAATGTGTGTGTGTGTGTACGGGTGGAGGGCTACTCACCTTCCACTCTCCCAGCAGTGGGTGGGTCTCCTGAGCCAGGGAGCTGCCCGGGGAGCTGAGGGTCTGGGAGGGCAGGACGTAACGCTCTTCATAGAGCGAGGAGCACTGTGGAGGCAGACGCCCAGCACCTCAGCAGGGGCCGCGCGACAAATGCAAAAGCCCCCTTGACAGAGGAGGAAGGGGCAGTGGGCCACACCCCGGCGCCACAGGACTGCAGAGGGCAGGGCAGGGGAGGGGAGGGGGTCCCCGGGGCTTCCTGAGGGTGAAGGAGCAGAAGCGGCCTGAGCCCAGCTGTGGCCAAGCTGGAGCACCCAAGGCTGAGGAGGCAGAAATGCCTGCAGGGAGCACGCAGTGCGCTCGCTGGGGCTGCTGCACGGAGAACAGTGTGGACAGGGCCAGAGGAGGGTGCTGGCCACTGGCATAAACACTGGACAGGAGCAGGAGATGTGGAGACCCAGAGAGGAGAGAGGCTGGCAGTGACCTGGTGCCTCTACTGCCCCCCCGAGAAGGGAGGCATGCCCAGCACCCCAGGAGAAAAGTGGGCCTGGCAGCCAGCTTCTGTATGGACAGTTAAAACACCAGTGGGCAGAGAAGGCAATGGGGGGAAACTGGGCCCCCTCCCGCGGCAGGCCAGGGCAGGGGCCCAGGCTGCCGCAGGCAGGCGTGCACGTTTCGTACTGCTCAAGGGGCCCAGGCTGCCCTTGTTAAGTTCTCCCATCGGCACAGAAGTGCCCTCTAGGTTCTCAGGGCCCAGGGAGGGGTCGAGGAGCTCCTGAAGTAGCCGGCGGGGGCCCGAACTGACCTTAGGGAAGAAGGTGCGGGTCACAAAGTGCTTGTACTCCAGGAAGGGGATGCCCTGGCTGCGGTTCAGCTCCTTGGTCAGATCCGTCATGTCCGTCTGCAGCTCAGCGAAGCCTGGTAAACAGGGAGTGGCTGTGAGTGGATCAGGTGGCGAAGCCGAGGCCCAAGGTCCCGCATGGTCGCCATCCGCTACCTTTACGGATTTCCTCTCGGATCTGGGATTCCATCTCTTCCATCTGCAGCAGTGTCTTCTGCCAGTAGCGCTCAGCGCGGCGGCTCTTGGTGCAGAAGACAAACAGGGCTGCGGGCAGCAGAGAGGCGGGTCAGGCCAATGAGAGCCCTCCGGAGAGCATTTGTCAGTACCTGCCCTGGGCAGGGCCTGGGCCTGAAGGGAGGGGTCCTGCCTGCGCCCCTCCGCTCCAGCTCCTTGGGGCAGGCGCCTCAGCTCACTGTCCTCTCCTCCCCAGTGGGTTGAAAACTACAGGGCCAAGAGCTTGGGAAACGGCCAGGAAAATAAGGCTCCATGTCCCATTCTTATAATAAGAAATGTGTCTTTGTTTAAAATAGTGATAAACACCTACCCTTCTGAAACTATTCCAAAAAACTGCAGAGGAAAGAACACTCTCAAACTCATTCTATGAGGCCACCATCACCCTGATACCAAAGCCAGACAAAGATACTACAAAAAAAGAAAAGTACAGGCCAGTATCACTGAGGAACACAGACACAAAAATCCTCAACAAAATACTACAAACTGAATCCAACAACACATTAAAAGGATCATACACCATGATCAAGTGAGATTTATCCCAATGATGCAAGGATTTTTCAAGATCTGCAAAAAAAAAATCAGTGTGATACACCATATTAACAGATTGAGGAATAAAACCCATATGATCATCTCAATAGACGCAGAAAAAGCTTCTGACAAAATTCAACACCCATTTATGATAAAAACTCTCCAAGGAAGTGGGCATAGAGGGAACCCACCTCAACATAATAAAGGCCATATATGACAAACTCACAACAAACGTCATTCTCAATGGTGAAAAACTAAAAGCATTTCCTCTAAGATCAGGAACAAGACAAGGATGTCCACTCGTGCCACTATTATTCAACATAGTTTTGGAAGTCCTAGCTGCAGCAATCAGAGGAGAAAGGGAAATAAAAGGAATCCAAATTGGACAAGAAGAAGTAAAACTGTCACTGTTTGCAAAGGGCAAGATACTATACATAGAAAATCCTAAAGATGCTACCAGAAAACTACTAGAGCTAATCAGTGAATTTGGTAATAGTGGCAGGATACAAAATTAATACACAGAAATCTTGTGCATTCCTATACAATAACAATGAAAGATCAGAAAAAGAAATCAAGGAAACAAGTCCGCTCACCACTGCCTACAAAAGAATAAAATACCTAGGAATAAACCTACCTAAGGAGGCGAAAGACCTATACCCTGACAACTATCAGACGCTGATGAAAGAAATTGAAGATAACACAAACAGATGGAAAATATACCATGTTCTGGGACTGGAAGAATCAATATTGTGAAAATAACTAACCTACCCAAGGCGATCTACAGATTCAATGCAATCCCTATTAAATTACCAATGGCATTTTCCACAGAACTAGAACAAAAAATTTTACAGTTTGTATGGAAACACAAAAGACCCCTGAATAGCCAAAACAATCCTAAGAAATAAAGATGGAACTGGAGGAATCAGGCTCCCTGACTTCAGACTATACTACAAAGCTACAGTAATCAAAACAGTATGGTACTGGCACAAAAACAGAAATATAGATCAATGGAACAGGATAGGAAGCCCAGAGATAAACCCACGCACCTACGATCAATCTATGACAAAGGACGCAAGACCATACAGTGGAGAAAACACGGCCTCTTCAATAAGTGGTGCTGGGAAAACTGGAGACAGCTACAGGTAAAAGAATGAAACTAGAACATTCTGTAACACCATACACAAAAATAAACAAAATGGATTACAGATCTAAATGTAAGGCTGGAAACTATAAAACTCTTAAAGGAAAACATAGGCAGAACACTCTCTGACATAAATCACAGCATTCTCTTTTGTGATCCACCTCCTAGAGTGATGAAAATAAAAACAAACGGGACCTAATTAAACTTGAAAGCTTTTGCACAGCAAAAACAGAAACAAAAACCCAAAAGACCATAAACAAAACAGAAACACAAGCCACAGAATGGGAGAAAATATTTGCAAATGAAGTGACTGACAAGGGATTAATCTATAAAATATACAAACAGCTCATGTAGCTCAATATCAAAAAACAAAACCCAATCAAAAAATGGGTGGAAAATTTAAACAGACGTTTCTTTAAAGAAGACAAACCGATGGCCAAGAAGCACATGAAAAGATGCTCAACACTGCTACTTATTAGATAAATGCAAATCAGAACTACAATGAGGTATCACCTCACACTGATCAGAATGGCCATCATCAAAAAGTCTACAAACAATAAATTCTGGAGAGGGTGTGGAGAAAAGGGAACCCTCTTGCACTGTTGGTGGGAATGTAAATTGATACAGCCACTATGGAGAACAGTATGGAAGTTCCTTAAAAAACTAAAAACAGGGCTTCCCTGGTGGCGCAGTAGTTGAGAGTCCGCCTGCCGATGCAGGGGACATGGGTTCGTGCCCTGGTCCGGGAAGATCCCACATGCCGCGGAGCGGCTGGGCCCGTGAGCCATGGCCGCTGAGCCTGCGCGTCCGGAGCCTGTGCTCCGCAACGGGAGAGGCCACGACAGTGAGAGGCCCGCGTATCGCAAAAGAAACCCAAAAAACTAAAAACAGAATTACCATATGACCCAGCAATCCCTCTCCCAGGCATATATCCAGAGAAAACCAGGATTCAAAAAGATAATGCACCCCAATGTTCACTGCTGCATTATTTACAATAGCCAAGACACGGGAGCAACCAAAATGTCCATCAACAGAGGAGTGGATAAAGAAAATGTGGTACATATATGCCATGGAATATTACTCAGCCATAAAAAAATAATGAAATAATGCCATTTGCAACAACATGGATGGACCTAGAGATGATCATACTAAATGAAGGACATCAGACAGAGAAAGATAAATACCATGATATCACTTATATGTGCAATCTAAAAAAAATGATACCAATGAACTTACTTACAAAACAGACTCACAGGCTTTGAAAACAAACTTACAGTTACCAAAGGGGGAAGGTGGGAGGAGGGATAAATTAGGAGTTTGGGATTAACATACACACACGACTATATAAAATAGATAACCCACAGGGACCTATTGTGTAGCACATGGTACTGCACTCAACACTCTAATAACCTATATGGGAAAAGAATCTGAAAAAGAATGGATATATGTTTATGTACAACTAAGTCACTTTGCTGTACACTGGAACCAATGTAAAATCAACTGTAATATAAAATAAAAATGAATTTAAAAAAATTGTTGAGTGAAAAAAATAGCGGTAAACAGTGGATTTCTCTAGATGAGAGAATTATGGGTGATTTCTGTTCTCTTTCTGCTATTGAGCATTTTCAGTTCTTTCTACAACGACGAGGTATTACTGGTGAATTAAGAAACTTTTAAAAGATTACAAAGCCGTGTTATAACCCCTTTCTGGGACGTAACACATCTCCATATATGTCATATAATGAGATGCATAAAATAAACATGGGGCTTCCCTGGTGGCACGGTGCTTAAGAATCCACCTGCCAACGCAGGCGACACGGGTTCGTGCTCTGGTCGGGAAAGATCCCACATGCCGCGGAGCTACTAAGCCCGTGCGCCATAACTACTGAGCCTGAGCTCTAGAGCCCACAAGCCACAACTACTGACCCTGCACGCCACAACTACTGAAGCCCGCGTGCCTAGAGCCCGTGCTCCAAAACAAGAGAAGCCACCGCAGTGAGAAGCCCGCGCACTGAAACGGAGAGTAGCCCCCGCTCGCCACAACTAGAGAAAGCCCATACACAGCAACAAAGACCCAATGCAGCCAAAAAGTATATATATATGTTTTTATATACTATATATTCTATCCCAGTTTTCCCTAAATTTTCTACATTGAATATATTACTTCTTTAAAAACAGTTTTATTGAGATATAATGCACATGCCATATAGTCTATCCATGTAAAGCATACAATTTAATGGCTTTTAGTATATTCACAGGGTTGTCTAACCATCACCACTATCTAATTTTAGCACACTTTCCCTGCCCCTTGAAGACCCATAACCACAAGTAGTCAGTCCCCATGCACTCTCCCCCTGCCCCTGGCAACCACTATTTTGCTTTCTGTCTTTATCGATTTACCTATTCTGGACATTTCATATAAACGGAATCAAACTATGTGATCTTTTATGTCTGGCATCTTTCACTTATCATGACATCCTCAAGGGGCATCCATGCTCTACCATGTGTCAGAACTTCTAAAAATGTACAGAGCAGTACTTATAACCTCTTTCTGAGAAGTAATGTATCTCTCTCTATATATCATACAATGAGATGTATAAAATATATATATTCCTTTTTATGGCTTGATACTATCCCATGGTATGGATAAACCATATTTTCTTTATCCATTCATCAGCTGATGGACATTTGGGCTGTTGCCACTTTTGGTGATGAATAATGCCGCTATGAACATTCATGCACAGGTGCTTGTGTGGACACAGGTTTTCATTTCTCTCGGGCAGATACCCAGGACGGGGACTGCTGGGTCACACGGTAACTTTATTTAATTATGTCAAGCAACTGCCGGAGAGTTTGCCATGGCAATGGCACCATTTAAATTCCCACCAGCAGTGTATGAGGGCTTCAATTTCCACGCTACACTGAATACATTACTTTCATAACCATTACTTTAACAGTGGTATCGGCTACCTAAGAGGAAGGTTAATCTTCCCTGAACAGCCCTCTTATAAGTACCTTCAGCAGGCCCTACTGACTGATGAACAAGGATCCGAACCCCTCTGCATGGCACTCAGGGCCCATCGCCTGGGCCCAGCATACTTCTCAACAGCTCTTGTCCTCCACCCTTTGTGCTGTCGCTGGGGCACGCTCCTCACCACCCTCTGAGTGCCTCACCCAGCCCTACCTTCACGCCTTTGTTCAGTCTGCCCCGGCCCACTATGCCTTCTCTCCTACCCACTGATCTTCAGAGGGGCTGAGGCAAAGTGGGGTAGGTCTGCCCATCCCCCCACAAAACGACATGAGGTCGGGGCTCCTTACCAACCACGGAGAGCAGCAGCAGGACACTACAGATGACAATGGACACGATGATGGCGGTCTCACTGCCCCCCAGCTGCAGCGTGGCGATGGTCTGGTTGAAGTTCCCTACCTGGATCTGCACAGAGGTGGGGGGAGGGGGGTCGTATCTTCCTTGGACTTACGCCCTGGCTCTTCTCACTGGCTGTGCGGTCTTGAGCAAGGCACCTAACCTCTCTGAGCCTCAGATGCCACAACTATAAGACAGAGGTAGCCCCACTCATCTCCTGGGGACGCTGTGAGGGCTAAATGAGATGATGCTTGTCAAGCCCTTAGTCCCGAGCCAGGAACAGAAGGGAGACTCAATAAATACAGGCAACTGTGATTATTATTACAGCCTGGGAGGGGCAGCACAAGAGCCAGTGGCCGGGAAGTTCATAGAGCCTGGCCATGTCCTGAAGTATCTGTAGGGCTGCCCAAGGACCAGGGGAGCAGGTGAGTTCTTAGGACTCAAAGGGCAGAACTGGGACTGGGGTACAGGTGAAAGGGAGCTTTCGCAGTCAGAGCCATCCTGGGTGGCATGTGCCACCTGGGAGAGAGCGAGCGCCCCATCTCAGGAGGCATGCAAGCAGGTACAGTGCAGAAGAGATCCCACGTTCTGGGCCCTCTCTCCACTCCTGCTTCCCTCCCTCCATGACTCGGCATGGCGACTGGTGGCCCAGACTCTGGGTAGAGCAAGTGGAACGGGGACAACTTGTCATGGCCTCTGAGAGTCAGCTGGGGCTGATCACCGACCTTGAACAGGTCACTAAATTTTTGGGTCTCAGTTTCCTCATCTGCCAAGTGGGGAGGTAAAGCTCCTCTTTGCCCTGGTTGTCTAAGCTTCTGGGCATGACAATGCTCAGCTGAGACGTGCCGGGCAGGGGGCAGATGCTCAGGCACTTGGGGCAAGACTGGGGGCCAAGCCCACCTTTGCCTCTAGCACCCCGTCCACTCACTGTGATGGGCAGCTGCCCTTCGGCTGTGCCCAGGGACTCGTTGACCGAGCAGTGGATGACTCTCTCGGAGACTATCTGAATGTCACAGGCCACCTGGCCAATCTTGACTCGGTACTCGTGGCTCTCGAGGCCCAGACCATCCTGCTCCTTCTGCGGGAACAGAAGGGGCGCTCATGAGGCCTGTGGCTAAGCCCGGCCTGCTCACGCCCCCCACCTGGCACCCACTGGCACTCACGTGGATGACCAGGGTGAGGGGCTCCCCGGGGTGGTGCTTGATCCACTTCTCCCTCTTCGCCGTGGAGAACTGTGGGTCAGGGAGGTAGTCCAGGCGGAACCTGCTGCCCCTCTGGGCCTCCTCGGCGTCCAGGAGCTCCTCGTCCACGGCTGCCTCGTCTGCGTAGGCCCGGCCGTTGAGGAAGAAGTCCACGGGGGCTGACGCGTTGCTCAGGGCCCCGGGCGATGGGCAGGTGATGAGGGTGGAGTTAAGAACCTTGCAGAGCTGGTTGTTGGGGGGAGCCAGGGCCAAGGTGTGGGACGGGAGGGATAGTCAGATGTGGGAAAAGAGGGGGAGAGAGAGAGGCAAAGAGACAGGAGAGGCAGAGATGAGGAGATGTGGCGGAGGGACGCCTGGTCAGCCGGGGCCACAACCAGCCCTGCCCGCCGGGGCCCCGCCCTCACCGTGGGCTCCCGGCCGATGTGGTGCACGGCCATGGACACCTTCTGCACCATGTGGAAACGCTCGCCGGCCACCGTGATGGTCCTGCCGCCACTGCGGGGGGACAGCAAGCCCCGTGAGCCCAGGTGCAGCCCCGGAGAGTGCCCTGGCCTGGGGTCACGTCCAGGTCTCACCTGACGTGGCTGCGGCGGGGACTGATGGCCGTGATGACCGGGTTCCGCTTGTACCAGAAGGTGAGGTTGCCGCGCACGCAGCCCCGGCGCTCGAAGCGCACGCACACGGGCACGGGGGCCGGCAGGGCGCCCCCAGGCACCGTGCAGGTGATGCTGGTGTCCGTGCGCCTGCGGAGGACGCGGGCCTCGTCAGCAGGAACCCGCCTCCGTCACTCCCCAGCGACCAACAACGCCCCGTCACCTGGGGCACGTGGCCTGGGGTCCAGGGCTGCTCACCTGGCTCCCACCTCATACAGAAATCTTGTTTCCACATTCCCACTGCCGCACCTTTGCTTGGGCTGTCTGCCCCACCTTGGACGCCCTGCCCTCTCTTCTCTGACCTGCCCCATCCCACCTCCTCCAAGAAGCCTTCCCAGAGACCCTCTCCTGGCTCCCACCCCGGTGAGGGCCCTGCGCCCACAGCCCTGAAAGCTCTGACTTCTCCCAATCCTGACTCTCCTGGATGTTCCTAGCTCCTGTGAGTGTCTGCTGTACCCTGAGGGCTGTGACTGTTGGGCTCATCTTGGTATCCACAGCAATGTCTATCAATGGCAGCTGGTACACATTAAGTGCATAATAAAGACAAGTATTTCACCAAGAGGTTCTGGACCACAACCCTGCCACTGGCCACACCCCTGGGCCAGTGGCAGCTCTCAGAGTATGTACAATCATCACCATTTTCACTGCAGGTTAAGGTCACTTATGAAGTACCTACTGTATGCTGGACACAGCACTTCCCACAAGTCACTGGTACTGTTCTTACCGGCTGAGAAAATTGAGGCTCAGAAAGAGGAAGGGGCTTGGCCAAGGGGACACAGCCAGCGAAGTCCCTGGTGATGCCTGGTGCAAGGACATCACCCTCAGCCCTCCAGCCCCCCGGCCTAGGGGCTTACACCAGCTCCATGCAGGGCTCCGTGTCATTCACCAGGACCTGGAGCTCAGAGCCCACGTGGAGGTCGCTCCCATGGATGGTGATCCTGGTGCCCCCTGCCTTGGGGCCCATGGCAGGCTCCAGGGAGTGAACCAGGGGCAGCTGTGGGGAGGAAGGCAGGCGGTCAGGCCTCAGGCCAGCCCGGGGTGAGCCTGGCAGGGTGGGCAGGGTGGTAGGCTGCAGCCTCCCTTACCACGTAGGCGAAGCGCTCCCGTGACCTGCCCTCCTTGGAGGCGTTCACCATCACCACATCCGAGAACGCCCCTGGGGCTGGCCCCGTGGCACACACGATCCTGGGGGAGGCAATTCTGGTCAAGAAGCAGCCAGCGGATCCCGGGGGCCCAGGCAGGTGCCATCTGGTTTCTCCCTCAAACAATGGGCCCTGCTCCACCCCAAGGGTATGTGAGCGCCCCGTCCTTGCACTCAGCCACCCACCCTCCCACTCACAGCTGGCACTGGCACTTGGCCAGGACACCCAACGGCATTACCCATGTCAAAATACTGAGACAATTCCCTATCAGCTGCAAAACAGCCACCGAGTCTCCCAGGTGTCACCCTGGCGCCAAGCTCTTCCCCGGGACCACCCCCCGACCTGAGTTTATGACAGTTCTGCAGCTATAAGACAAGGGGATTGGGTAAGATGGTCTTTGGGGATATTTGAAAGTTCTCCAACCATGAGAACATTTGCTGGGCTGGTAGACTGATGGCCTTATCTGCAAGCCTGACTTACAGCCTTCGGAAAGGCAACCCAGCTCATTCCCTGCCCTCTGGGCCAGGCTCCACAGCTGCAGGCCCAGACCTCTGCGCCACACCAGTGGCTCCCACACTTTCTTAACAGCAATTTTTTTCATTGGAGCAAAAAGGCTTCCGTGGAGGTAGGGCTGGTCTAGGGGAACACGGGAGGGCTTCCCAGGGGAGCAGGCGCCTGAGTGGTGTCCCGAGCAGGAAAGGGCAGGACGCATGGTGGGAATGGCCTGAGCAAAGTCCGGGAGACCCAGGAGTGAGTGACTTCTGGGGAGCAGAAGGGTGCCGAGGAGAGTGGGATGGCGGAGGGGGGAGAAGAAAAGGGAGAGGGGAGGGCAGAGATGCAGTTGGCACTTCCTGGGGGGTGGGGCCTGCAGTCACTCAGAAGGGCCCCAGGGACTGCCCTCTACTCACTCCTCTGACACCGTGTATCTGTCGGCAAGCGGCTCACAGGCCACGCTGCCAATCCACACTCCACGGACCACGTCGCTGAGCCGCCGGCCCAGGTTCCTGCCGCGGATGGTCAGCAGGGTCCCACCATCCAAGGGGCCGCTCAGGGGCTCAATCTGCCAGGCGACCGGAGAAAGGGGTGAATGGGGTTCAGAGGCTGGGATGCTGGCAGGCTGCCGGAGAGGCAGGGCCAGGCAGACCCATCACTTAGGGGAGGCTCTGAGAGCGCTGGCACCGCCAGCCACTTGGCAGGTCACTGGGGCTGCCAGAGAGGATGTGCATTTGTGATACTGAGCCGGCTTGGGTCTGGGGACACCAGTGCATAGAGACAGAGTCACTGCTATTTGAGGGGCGTCTCCTGGGGACACCGAGGTCCACTCCCAGTGGCCATGTCTGACCACACGACCCTACATCCCAACCAGAGCTGACTGGGCCTGGGATGGGCACCTGACCCAGGCTAAGCCAAACAGACTCCTTCCCTGAGATTTTTTTCTTAATTCAAACTGAGGCTTCGGAGTTACTGGCAGCCCCCATTTTCACCTTATCAGCAAGGTTTCCCTGACCTCGCTATAAAATTTAGAGACAATCAGCCCCCAATGCCCCCGCCCTGCCCTGCCGTAGCACTTACCACCTTCTCTTTGTAAATTATTTCCTTTCTCATTATTGTCCCCGAACCCCAACTAAAACATTAGCTTTGTGAAGGCAGGTACTTGTTTCGTTCCCTGCTGTGTCTCTAGCACCAGGCAGGGCCTGGCACCCAGCAGGTGCTCAGGGGGGTAGTACAGTGCACATGGGCCTGGGTGTGTGCAAGCACGTGTGATGCGGGTCCCTGAGCCCACGTGGGGTGCTGTACGTCTGCACATTCAGGCATGTGGGTGCAACGGGCTTCCGAGGCGGGAGGTGGGAGCGGGGTGCTTACCGCTCGGATCTCGGGGGCGGGGCAGGTATCAGGCAGGGGCTGCAGGGTCCCCCGCAGGCGGCAGCTGTCACTCCACACACACAGGTGGCCCAGGTCCTCCCGGCCCAGGCACTGGGAACAGTCGGGGCTGCCCATGGCACAGTTATAGACCTCCACTGCGGGAGACACGGAGGCAGCATAGGTCAGCAGGGTCCTGGTTCTTAGGATCAGGACCCCATGAAGTTCTTAGTCTTCTCCAAACCCCCTGGGGGCTGTGCTAAGCAAAGTGCAGCCACAGCCCCATTAACACTCATCCACACTGTGAATCTATCCAGCGGGAGCTGTTTATTCGCTCCATTTGACAGATAAGAGATGAGGCTCAGAGAGGTAGAGCGACTTGCCCAAAGTCACACAGCCTGTGAGTTGCAGAGCTGGATTCATACCCAGGCCCGAGTGGGTGTCCTGAGCCCCCATGGAGCTCCAGGATGCTAGGGAACCACTGATGCAATGCGGGTTCTGTGAGCCTCGGACCAGACCCTCAGACTGGCACAAGGAGGAGTGCAGGGCCAGTTCTCCAGGGCCTCAGGGTGTGCAGGCTGGTTCTGGGGCTTCTGTCTGGGACCTTCACAGTATGGATGTGGGGGTGCCCATGTCCACCGAGATGTCTGAGACTCCCCATGAACAGACAAGCCCCTGGAGAGCTGATTCAGTACATATAATAAGAGCAAGGACACCAACCACCATACGGGGGCACAGACTGTGTCCCAGACACCCTTGCAAGGCTTTGTGTGCATCATCTCAGCAAATCCTCACCACACCCTCTGCAAAAGGGCCTCTGCCCTTGCTTCATATGAGGACAATGAGGCTCAGAAAGGGAAGGGTAAGTAAGTACCTGGGGCTGCACAGTCACTGGCCTGGAGATGCCCCGAGGGCGTGGGGCCTGCCCAGGGTAGCTGCTCAATAATCAAGCGCTGAGTAACTGACCAGGCACAGAAAGGCAGGGCTGGGATCTGAGAGAACGTGTGTGTCAGGGAACACCTGAGCACAGGAATGAGTCCCCCAAGGCTGCGTGCGTCCCACCCACCGCAGCTGAGTCCCCTGAGGCCATGTGAGGCGCTCCCACCTGTCACGTGGTCAGGGCTGTCCAGGAATCGGGCTGGCCGCCCCTTTAGTTGGAGGCTGAGTGGAAACAGCTGGCTCTTCTGGGTTGTGTGCAGCTGCAGAAGGACAGGAAAAACCATGAGAGGTGTGAATGGTGTCTGGGTCTTTGTTGGGGGAGGGGTGTCAGGGAGACAGATGAGGGCAGGGCTGCTGGGGGCAGGGGCTCCAAAAAGAGGAGGTAGAAAGGAAGGAGTGTAGGATCTGGACTTGCGCAGGCCTCCCCTTCCCCTCTGTCCCCGACCCCCGCCATTAAAGCTACACCACTCACCACCACTTGGTTGCAGCATACAGCTGATTCATTCACCCACACAGCCTCAAAGACCTCTTCTTGACCAAAGCTACATTCAAGCGCTGCACCCTGTGGGAGAGGGGGGTTGGGGAGGGTCAGGTCAGCACCCACTGCCCTGTACCTCCATCAGGACATCAGACACTGCTGTCCTGAAGAGTAGGCGTGGTTCTACTATCAGGCCTTTGCCTGGGCTGCACCTCCTCCAGGATGTCCTTCTGGGCCTCCAGGTCCAATGTTTGATGGAGGCAGGGGGTACATAAACACCTAGAACCTTGGCCTTGTGCTCTCTCCATGCCACTAAAAGTCTCACCAACATCTCCCAGTGGCCTAAACCCAGCGCCTTTCACCCCGCGGGTAAAGCCCTGACTCTTCAGCATGACCAACATACAAGGTTCATCCCAGGGAGACCCCACCTGTCTTTTTTTTTTTTGCTGCCGTACGTGGGCCCCTCACTGTTGCGGCCTCTCCCGTTGCGGAGCACAGGCTCTGGACGCACAGGCTCAGCAGCCATGGCTCACGGGCCCAGCCGCTCCGCGGCATGTGGGATCTTCCCGGACCGGGGCACGAACCCGCGTCCCCTGTGTCGGCAGGCGGACTCTCAACCACTGCGCCAGCAGGGAAGCCCCTCCCCCACCTGTCCTTTAACGTCAACACCCCTCCGCCTCTGCCCCACAAGGCCTGGGACCAGCCACAGGACACATGTTGACATAGCACAGGCTGTCCTGCCCTCAGCCTTTGCCCAAGCCCATTCTTCCACCCAGCAAAACTCAACACAGCCAGCTCAAATGTCCCATGTTCCAAAGCCTTCCCAGACTCCCCCCTCAAATCACAGGGGCACCCCTCACTTGATCATCCATCCATTCAGCACTGAACATTTATTTGGGTGTGCACCAGGGGCTCCATTAAGCGCCTAAAGCCTGTCCCCGACCCTGTATGCCAAGGACCACCCTTATCCCCTGTGCAGCCTCTGTCTACACCTGTCCCCCCCACCCACTGGGGAGGGTTGGGGCTGGGTCTCAGCCCCTCTGACACCTCCAAGGGCAGCAGATGGCAGCTGAAATAGCGCAGGTTCTACCTTACACAGGCCCACCCAGGTTCGAATCCCACCTCTGCTACCTCCTAGACGTGTGACCCTGTGCAAGTGGCTCCTCCTCTCTGGGTCTCGGGTGTCTAAACTCTGCAATAGAAAGAGGCTGCTCTACTCTGCAGGATTCTAGGAAAACTGGAGATCGTGTTATCTTTAGTGGGTTGCACACTGTGCGTGCCTAATATACGCTGGTGGTTATTGGTATGCAAGAGGTGCTCAATAAATGCTTGCTGAAAGACTAAACAGGGCCAATTCCCCAATCCCGTCTTGCCCTCAGCCCAGCACAGGCCTCCGGGAGCAGCATCAGTAAATATTTGCTGAATGAACAAACCCGGGTTTTGAGGGTGTTAGGCCAGCCGCATGGCGGGACTTCCTGTTTACGTCCCTGTCGCTGGCAGATGTGACACCCTGAGGAGATAGCAGGTCAGCAACTCCCCTGCCCTGTCCCCTCCCCGCCTCGTTCTGAAACTAACACAGGAAAGTGGCTGTTGATAGGACTAAGAGCTCATGTGTCCCTGCCACGCTGAGCTGGGAGGTGGGTCTGTCGTCCATCCGAGTCCCTGGGCTCAGGGCCGCAGGGGAGCGGCACAGCCCTCCACATGGGTCCAGGCCCCTTGCTGCCCCTGGAGGCTCTTCCCAACCATTGCAGGGAAGAGCTTGAGGGCCCAGGGCAGGGCCGCCCTGCCCCTCACTGAGCTGCAGTCCCTGCCACGAGGCTGCCTGACGCATCCCAGATGCCTGGCATGTGGCCCCCACGTGTGACAGCCGTCACGGGCCTCGGCTCCCCCATGGAAGCAACAGATGGCAAGTCCGCAGAAGCTGGGGAGGGGGTGGCTGGCATCCTTCCAGGACTCATCAACACTTCCCACCCAGGACGCTCCTCCAGGAGGGACCCAGAAAGGGGCTGTGTCTCCTCCCCCAGCCCAGATGGGCAGGGGGAGGGGAAGACTGGCCGTAGGGAAGAGCACTCAACAAGGAGTCCAGGGCTAGGGTGCAAGTCCAGCCCTCCGTCGTGTGACCTGGAGGCACCTGCATCCCCTTCCTAGGCCTCATTTTCCCCACCTGGACAATGGGGAGTCGGGTGGCAAAGGGGTTCTCTGGCCATTCTCCAGGGAAGACACGTCAGCCACGAACTGGGGAGGTGTGCCCGGGGTCACAACTCAGCCTGGGGGCTAGGGCAGGGCGGGCACAGTATGGACAGTGTCACCCATGGGCTGCGGCACTGGGCGGGGTCTGGGCCTGGATCTGTCAGGGGAGCTTTAGAGGGTAGAAGGGTCTGGGGGTCCCGGCCAGGCTTTCCTGCAGGCACTGGGCGCGGCCTGCTGTCCCCGTGGCCTGGCCCTCCCCGCCCACTTTCCTGTTTCCCCAGCTCCGTGCAACCAGAGCGGGGCTTCCTCACACATAGGCTGGAAACTCAGAGGAAGGAAACCAAAGCATGGGTGGTGGGCCCAGAGCAGGGCCCCCCCCCGCCCCGACCCGGGACGGCACTCTCCCAGCCCTCCGCTCCACCCCCACCCAGCCTTCACTTACCTGGAAGAAGGCGGCGTTGGCCAGATGCACCGGGATGCTCTGGGAGCTGCCCGTGGGCATGGGAGCCAGGGCTGAGGGCAGGATCTGCGGGCAGTCCTGAGGGCTCTGCAGTCAAAACCCAAGGAGGTGGGGCTGGCACTGGGGCATTTCAGAAAATACGGGGCTCACGGCCACCCTATCCAACCTGCGCAGCCCCGTCTCCCCGGGGAGGCAACAGGCAGCCCGGGGAAGTGAGGAAACGCTACTAACAAAATGTAGCAGACACACCCACCGGAGGCCTCGTGCCCACTGCCTCCCACATACCATCTCACTTGACCCTCACAGCAAGGCCTACGAGCAGGAGAATGCATTGGCCCCATTTCGCCGACGAGGAAACCGAGGCACAGAGAGATGCAGTACCCTACCTAGTGGAACTGGGTCCCCACGGCCGCTCCACCGCGTGCCTCTCAGAGGAAACCTCCCTGTCTCTGGGCCTCACCTTTCCCAGCTGTAAAATGAGAGGCTCTACCACTTTCTGAGACTCCACCCAGCTCTGGAGTTCTGGTTTCCAGATTAACTCACGATAAATGATTCAGAAAAGAGAAACCCCAGACTTCTGAACAGCCCACGGGAAAGAGGCTGTGAGCGCCCTGGTGCCTGCCGCCAGGCTCCAGACCCCTCCCCATTGCCCGGGCGAGTCACAGGCCTCTGGGTGGAGGTGCCAGCTCCCGGGGAAGTCCTGCGGAGGGCCTGGACATCCGCATTCTGCGGAGCCACGGAGGTGACTTCAAAAAAGGAAGGAAGTTAGGGAGTGGGGAGGGAGGTATGAACCTGAGGTTCAGAGAGGAGGGGAGCTGCCTGAGGGCAGAGTTGCTCTTTCCATTCCCATCTGACTCTCGGGCCAGAGACCGAGGCCTGAAACTGAGGACCAGGGACCAGGGGTCTTTACTCCTGATTGTTAATTAGACAGGGAGCTCCTTCAGGGGACCCTCAGGGGCCCAGCATAAAACCAGAGCTCGAGGGATGCCAATGCCATATTTACTATCATTGACCATGGTCATAAATGACCATGGTAGTGACAGCAGTAGCGGCCAGCTGACACAGCCCTCCCTGTGCACCTGGATACTTCTGAGCACTTTGCACAGTATTAATTCAACAAATCCTTCTCCCAACAGCCCTATGAGGTAGGTACCACCATTACACCCATTTTACAGACTAGGATATGAAGTATGAAGGCACAGAGAAACCAAGTGGTTTGCCCAAGCACAGCGGGCTCTAGTTGTCCAGAATGTTTGCTGACCTCCAGGCCAGAAACCTCACCCAGGCTGGTGAGTTTCCCTGGGAGCCGACCACAGGGGCTTTGGCCAAAGAGGCAACATGGCCCAGGTGGGGCCTCCTCCTCCTCGGCTGACCACGCTGTGGGGCTGGGAGGTAGCAGCTGGTGTCCACTCACTGTGTGACCCACAAGTCTGTCCCTCTCTGAGCTGCTGTCCCGTGCCATCCATGTGTAAACCCCCTGGAGTTTCCGGGAATGGAAGCCACATGTTTCTAATCGGGTCTCACAGCCGCCGCCAGCCCGCTTCACAGCTGGCTGGGGGCCCTGCGGCTCTGTCCTCCCAGCTCCCCCCCACCTGAGGGTAGGTAGCCAACAGGGGGGGCTGCAGGGGTGAGGGCTGGGGAAGGGGGAGCTTCCGCAAGAGGAAGTGACGCGGGATCATCCCTCAGGGCCCCTATTCCCCTTGACCC
>RJWK010003842.1:0-62177 GCA_004363435.1 Platanista minor | reverse complement strand
GCAGCTCTATTTACAATAGTCAGGAGATAGAAACAACCTAAGTGTCCATCATCGGATGAGTGGATAAAGAAGATGTGGCACATATATACAATGGAATATTACTCAGCCATAAAAAGAAACGAAATGGAGCTATTTGTAGTGAGGTGGATAGACCTAGAGTCTGTCATACAGAGTGAAGTAAGTCAGAAAGAGAAAGACAAATACTGTATGCTAACACATATATATGGAATCTAAGAAAAAAAGAAATGTCATTAAGAACCTAGGGGCAAGATGGGAATAAAGACACAGACCTACTAGAGAATGGACTTGAGGATATGGGGAGGGGGAAGGGTAAGCTGTTACAAAATGAGTGTGTGGCATGGTCATATATACACTACCAAACATAAAATAGATAACTAGTGGTAAGCAGCCGCATATCACTGGGAGATCAGCTCGGTGCTTTGAGACCACCTGGATGTGTGGGATAGGGAGGGTGGGATGGAGGGAGATGCAAGAAGGAGGAGATATGGGAACATAAGTTTATGTATAACTGATTCACTTTGTTATAAAGCAGCAACTTACACACCATTGCAAAGCAATTTTACTCCAATAAAGATGAAAAAAAATTAGAAATGAAAAAGGAGAAGTTACAAAAGACACCACAAAAATAAAAGAAACCTAAGAGAGTACTACTAGCAACTCTATGCCAAAGAAATGCACAACCTGGAAGAAATGGACAAATTTTTAAGAAAGGTATAACCTTCTAAGACTGAATCAGGAAGAAATAGAAAATATGAACGGACAAATCACAAGTAATGAAATTGAAACTGTGATTAAAAATCTTCCAACAAACAAAAATGCAGGACCAGATGGCTTCACAGGTGAATTCTACCAAACATTTAGAGAAGAACTAACACCCAACCTTCTCAAACTCTTCCAAAAATAATGCGGAGGAAGGAACATTCTCAAACTCATTCTACTAGGCCATCATCACCCTGCTACCAAAACCAGACAAAGATGTCACAAAGAAAGAAAACTACAGACCAATATCACCGATGAAAATAGATGCAAAAATCCTCAACAAAATAGTGGCAAACGGAATCCAAAAACACATTAAAAGCATCATACACCATAATCAAGTGGGATTTATCCCAGGGAAGCAAGGATGCTTCTATATATGCAAATCAATCAATGTGATACACCATATTAACAAATTGAAAACTAAAAACCATAAGATCATCTCAACAGATGCAGAAAAAACTTTTGACAAAATTTGACACTGATTTATGGTAAAAACTCTCCAGGGGCTTCCCTGGTGCTGCAGTGGTTGGGAGTCCACTTGCCGTTGCAGGGGACACGGGTTCATACCCCAGTCCAGGAAGATCCCACATGCTGCGGAGTGGCTAGGCCCGTGAGCCGTGGCTGCTGAGCCAGTGTATCTGGAGCCTGTGCTCTGCAACAGGAGAGGCCACAACAGTGAGAGGCCAGTGCGCTGCAAAAAACAACAACAACAACAACTCTCCAGAAAGTGGGCATAGAGGGAACCTACCTCAACATAATAAAGGTCGTATATGACAAACCCACAGCAAACACCATTCACAATGGTAAAAACCTGAAAACATTTCTTCTAAGATCAGGAACAAGACAAGGATGTCCACTCTCATCACCCTTATTCAACATAGTTTTTGGAGTCCTAGCCATGACAATGAAGAAGAAAAAGGCATAAGAGGAATACAAATTGGAAATGAAGAAGTAAAACTGTCACTGCTTGCAGATGACATGATACTATACATAGAGAATCCTAAAGATGCCACCAGAAAACTACTAGAACTAATCAATGAATTTGGTAAGATTGCAGGATACAAAATTAATGCACAGAAATCTCTTGCATTCCTATACACTAATGATGAAAAATCTAAAAGAGAAATTAAGGAAACACTCCCATTTACCACTGCAACAAAAAGAATAAAATACCTAGGAACAAACCTACCTAGGGAGAAAAAAGATCTCTCTACATAAAACTATAAGACATTGTTGAAAGAAATTAAAGATGATACCAACAGATGGAGAGATATACCATGTTCTTGGATTGGAAGAATCAATATTATGAAAGTGACTATACTATCCAAAGCAGATTCAATGCAATCCCTATCAAACTGCTGTGGCATTTTTTAAAGAACTAGTACAAAAAAATCTTAAAATTTCTATGGAGACACAAAAGACCCTCAATAGCAAAGCAGTCTTGAGGGAAAAAAAAACAGACCTGGAGGAATCAGACTCCCTGACTTCAGAATATACTATAAAGCTACAGTAATCAAGACAAGATAGGACTAGCAAAAACAGTAACATAGATCAATGGAAAAAGATAGAAATCCCAGAGTTAAACCCATGTACCTCTGGTCAAATAATCTATGAGAAAGTAGGCAAGGATATACAATGGAGAAAAGACAGTCTCTTTAATAAGTGGTTCTTGGAAAACTGGACAGCTACATGTAAAAGAATGAAATTAGAACACTCCCTAATACCATACACAGAAATAAACTCAAAATGGATTAGAGACCTAAAGTAAGACCACACACTATAAAACACTTAGAGGAAAACATAGGAAGAACACTCTTTGACATAAATCACAGCAAGTTCTTTTTTGATCCACCTCCTAGAGTAATGGAAATAAAAATAAACAAATGGGACCTAATGAAACTTAAAATCTTTTGCACAGCAAAGGAAACCATAAACAAGATAAAGATAAACCTCAGAATGGGAGAAAATATTTGCAAATGAATCAATGGACAAAGGATTAATCTCCAAAATATATAAAAAGCTCATGCAGCTCACTATTAAAAAAGCAAACAACCGAATCCAAAAATGGACAGAAGACCTAAATAGACATTTCTCCATAGAAGACATACAGAAGGCCAAGAAACACACGAAAAGCTGGTCAACATCACTAATTGTTAGAGAAATGCAAATCAAGACTACAATGAGGTACCACCTTACACAAGTTAGAAGGGGTTTCATCAGAAAATCTACAAACAACAAATGCTGGAGAGGGTTTGGATAAAAGGTAACCCTCTTGCACTCTTGGTGGGAATGTAAATTGATACAGCCACTATGGAGAACAGTATGGAGGTTCCTTAAAAAACTAAAAATAAAATTACCATATGCTCCAGCAACCCTACTACTGGGCATATACCCAGAGAAAACCATAATTCAAAAAGACACATGCACCCCATTATTCACTGCAGCACTATTTACAATAACCAGGACATGGAAGGAACCTAAATGCTCATTGAGAGACGAATGGATAAAGGAGATGTGGCACATATATACAATGGAATATTACTCAGCCATAAAAAGGAACGAAACTGGGTCATTTGTAGAGATGTGGACAGATCTAGAGACTGTCCTGCAGAGTTAAGTAAGTCAGAAAGAGAATAACAAATATCGTATATTAACTCATATATGTGGAACCTAGAACAATGCTACAGATGAACTGGTTTGCAGGGCAGAAATTGAGACACAAATGTAGAAAACAAACATATGGACACCAAGGGGGGAAAGTGGTGGGGGGGATGAGTATGGTGGTGTGATGAATTGGGCTACTGGGATTGACATGTATACACTGATGTGTGTACAATTGAGGACTAATAAGATCGTGCTGTATAAAAAAATAAATAAAATACAATTCAAAGGTTAAAAAAAACATAAAAGAATAGTGTGAAACTAAAAATTCTGAACTATCAAAAGAAAATAGTAAGAAAGATGTGAAAAGACAAAGTCTATTGTGAATGTCTCCTTCAGAGTGATGGTGATTAAAATTGTAGAAATGTAAAAATAGGTTTTCCAAGTCCAGCCACAAATCTAATTCAACCATCTTCTTGCAAAGGGATCCAGGAATCTGAGCTTTTGTTAAACTTGCCTGTGATTCTGATGAATCACTGTCAGGTAGACTTTTGGGAAGCACTGATTTATAGGATAGTTTCTGAAGCTAGAAATAAGCACTCATGCTTCCTGTCAGTTCCCTGGCTACCATTGTCCACATTTCTAGATAACTGGATGCAAAGACACTTCCTCTGCCTTCATTCCTATTTCATTAGGTGAAACTTTATGTAACGCAATGAAAAAGAATTCTGAGACACTGATTATGGAGATGCTATGTAGTTGGATTTTGATCTTTTATAAAAAATATGAATTGTATTAAATGAACTATAATATCATGTACAGCTTCAAATTTAAATGAATTTATAAAACATATTATACTTAGGAATGTTACTTAGGGAAATTGTAAAATTCTCTTCAGAAAATCCTCAGAAGCTCATAGTCTAGACGGCTTGACAATAGGCATCAGGTGGGAGGCAGGAAGCTTGATATTATTTCTCCGTGTTTCTCCTGTTCCTAAAATGCTTTCTTCACTCTGGACATATAATAAGTACATATATTTTTAAATAAGGTATTGAGTCAATGAAAACAAACTTCCTTGGGTGTATCTTGGGAAATACAAGATGAAATCAAACCAGAAATGAAATAGTTTAGTGCTATTATTTGCTGGTAAGCACTGACTGAGAGGTCGTATCTTAAATTTGAATGTCTAGAGTAAATGGACTAAACGGATTTCTAGGAAGGCTTGCTGAAAACAAAATAGAAAGGAAACAGTGACAAGAGGAACAGAGTGTAGAATGAATAAAAAGTGGAGGTGAAGTTTTATGATAATTTTGTAGTCATAAAGTCATCAAATTTCAGGTTTGGCAGGAACCTTAAAAGTTATTCCTGCCAATCACACATATTATACTAGAAAACTCTAATTTTGCTCCCCTCCAGTGAGATTACTCAGTACCTCTGAAGACTCTACTTTTCCTCCTTGGAAGTTCTAACTGTAAAATGTTTCCTTCTTTAGAACTTTATCCTATCTCTCTGACATTTCCTCTCTTAGCATCTATTTTTCACATGGACCTATGATGGCATAGCCTTATCTCGTCTACATGTCAGTTTTACAAACACACGCACACTTCCACAAGAACTTCTGATCTTCTATTTAAATCTATAAAAGAGATTTATAATTTTCTCAGGAATTCTTCAGATGGTATGGTTCTTAATTCCTGATTTCCCTTCCTGAAACTTCCTTTCGGAGTTCAGATTTGGGTAATCAGAATTGTTTGATGACTTTGGAACAGAGGTAGAATAATATTATCCTTGTTCCTAATGTTTTTCTTTGATGATTGTTCCCCAACACCAGTGCAGATCTGTCTTTTGGTAGCTTCTATTATGACAAGTATACTGTGTAGTCAATAAACATACAATAAATATTTTTTGCAGCTAATATCTAAAATTTTCATTCAAAACCATTCTGTATCTCAGTATAAGCCATTCATGCAAATTACCCAATATAGAGCCTTACGTCAGACCATTAAAAACTTTCTTCAATGTTTGCATTAATCCACTTACCAGCATTTATTTATGATTTTATAACCCATTGCTTATCTAAGTAATTAGCTATGTAACTATTTCATTTTTAAATTATTCACAAAAGAGACATTGCCAAATGCTCTGTTAAAATACAAACATATGAAACGTAGTGGATTCTCCCTCATGTAAGAGACTAGTGACAGAGAAAAATTATGCTTTGTTTTTTTTTCCTTGGTGAACCCATGTTGGGTCCTATTGTCTTGAATTTTTCTAATGCTATGTACTCTCAAGCCATCTCTTTAATATACCGTTATTAAAAATTGCTGAAATTTGATGAAAAATTCATGAGCAGTTCAAGAAATTACCCTCTTCTTCCTTTGCAAAACAGCCTGTCATGTGAGCATTTCGTGCTTCCATTACGTTTTTTATTCTTACAAAGTCCCTCAAAGAACATTATGCACCTCACTTAAAAGTTTATTCAAGACCCTAAAATATAATTAATCTTAGTTTCCAGACTTGAATTTAGGTAGGACAGCAAGATATTTTACAAAGTTCATTCAGCAACTATGTAGACCTTAGTAAGGCTTATTCTACCCTCTCATGTCAGAAGATAATTCTCTTCAACAGAAAATGTAAAATCAAATAGAAATTGCTAAGTTCTACTTTGTCTTCAATATCCATCCATATTATATGATGAAATATATACATGTATCTTAGTTTTCATATATATAATATATATAGCACTGTTAATCTTTGAAATTTTGCTCCAAACAGACCTTGCAGTGTTTGATTTGTCTTAGTCTTTATGGGAAAATTATATCAAGAATGGATGAAAAAACCACATTATTATTATTTTTTTTTACCATGCCTACTATGAGATAAATTTAGTCCAGCATCTGATTAATCACTCCACCACGTCTGACAGAAGGGCTTCAGTGACTTACTAGGTCCCTGAGGACTTTAGTTAGTTCAGAACAAGTGCCTCAAAACACCCAAAGGGTCTGGCGGTTTCCCTTTTCCCACTGTTTATTTGTTAAAGTTTATCTTGGGGAAAGTTAAGAAGAAGATTAAAGTATAACATTTCTGAATGTATTGTAAGATCCTTCCTCAAAGGAACTTAGTCTAATTTTAATTCAAGAAACTCTGGGGGACTTCCCTGGTGGTCCAGTGGTTAAGACTTTGCCTTCCAATGCAGGGTGTGTGGGTTGGATCCCTGGTCAGGGAGCTAAGATCCCACGTGCCTCATGGCCAAAAAATCAAAACATAAAACAGAAGCAATATTGTAACAAATTCAACAAATACTTTAAAAATTGTCCTCATCAAAAAAATATTTTAAAAAAATAAAAAGAAGAAGAAGCTCTCTGGATCTGTGAACTGACTCAGGACTGAAAATTGGATAAAGGGCCATTGTTCTCTATCATGTTAGCTCAGTTAAAAATTCTGGTCACCAGACATAGAGGTTTTGGTTATACCGATCATCTGAGTCAGTTCAAGCTACTATAACAAAACATCATAAACTGGGTGACTAAAACAACAAACATTTATTTCTTGCAATTCTGAAGGCTGGAAGTCTCAGAACTAGGTGCCAGTGGATTTGATGTCTGAGGACAGCCTCCTTCCTGGTTCATTTTTCCTGATCTTCTTGCTGTGTCCTTACATGGTAGAAAGCAGAGAGAGGAAACAAGCTCTCTTTTGACTCTTATAAGACCATTAATCACATACATGAGGGCTCTACTCTCATGACCTCATCTAATTCTAATTACCTCCCACAGGCCTCATCTTCTAGTACTATCACATTGAGGGGTAGGGTTTCAACATATGAGTTTGGAGGAGATATAAACATTCAGTCCTTAACACAAATCAAGTAGGCACTAAGTGGCAAACCCATTTATTTTGGCTTTGGGAACCTCATTAATTAGCCATTTCGAATGGATCAAGCCACTCTGATAACCTCTTCTGACATTTGATCTTTTATATCAACCATGCCCAATTGGTACTGTCATTTGGTCTCAACCACTCAGGGTTCCCTCAGCTCCACTGAGTCCAAACCAATGGTTACACCACTCACACTTATTCCCAGTCTATGAGAGATGGCTAATTGTTTGTACACAGCCTCAGGAATTTCCTGGGTGAAATCTGAAATTGCCACCCCATACAAGGTGGGCAAGATGAAACCAAAGAAAGAGGAAGAATACTCCAGATAGATGGCAGTTTTAATAAGCAGGGGGACTTACATATGAGCTTTGTCTTGAGCACCAAAAGAGGAGTAGACACTTCAACTGACCAGCAGACTCTAAAGCGTTTATATAGAGACCTTAACAGGGTTGTCACTTGTACAGTCCAGATGGTCTCAACAACATATTGCTCTCTTGAACCCAGGTCCCACTGAGAACTCAAGGCAGAATATTCATTCCAGGGACAGGGGAGAGAGGGAGGAGCTTCTATTGGCCCAAGTTCAGCTCTTGGTTCAATTGGTGTCACATCTTCTCGGTGACCTTCTCCAACATTAATCCAGTCATTTCATTGATGCTGAGACTTCTTCATGAGGTGTTTTCCAACACCATGGTGAAGAGAACATGCTCTGGGCTCTCTTGGAAAAGAAATCATGGGGATGGTCTCCCATTAAAAGTTCTATCTACCCAAGTCTAATAATTTATTCCTCTGTATTAAACCAAGAAATATATTAATTTAGCTGAGTCCACAAAATTTTAAATCAACTGACTGAAAAAAAAAAAAAGCTGAGGTATGCATGGGTGGTTGGGAGGGAGGGAACCTCCTTCAGTCACTTGAACTCACATTCTTCAGAATCTCAGGTAAATAAACTCATGTCAGGAAATTTGTCCTTCTTTCCTAGGTCTAGTACTATCCTCAGAATCTTTTTCCAAACTTATTTTTAATGATGTAAATTAACAAAGCTAGCATTTATTTTGTGATTAAACTGTTTCCTCCCAAGTTTGACATTGTAATTGGCATCCTGGGCCATGCTGAGATCTGTTCTTAGTTACATGTCTGAGTTATTGGAAGTGTGACGGGGGATCTAAAGGGAGATGGCAACACCAAGCAAAGTAACTAAATGAGACAATGTAGTTATGGGACCTGTTATATCAGAAAGGACAGGAGAGGCTGATTCTGATTCTGCTGGCAGTGGGAACTCTGTGGTGTTTGGGGATTTGGTAATAGAAGTCACAAAAATCCTTTCAAACAGTCTTCTTCCAATGTTTAGATTTCACTTTTTAAGATCAATTCCCTAGTGTTCATGTAGAAAATTTGACAAGAATATGAATTCAAATTCGAATATAATTTTTTTTTTTTTTTTTTTTTTTTTTTTTGCGGTACGCAGGCCTCTCACCGCTGTGGCTTCTCCCATTGCGGAGCACAGGCTCCGGACGCGCAGGTTCAGCGGCCATGGCTCACGGGCCCAGCCGCTCCGTGGCACGTGGGATCTTCCTGGACCGGGGCACGAACCCACGTCCCCTGCATCGGCAGGCAGACTCTCAACCACTGCGCCACCAGGGAAGCCCTCGAATATAATTTAACAACCCAAAATATTGTTTCTATTTTATTTCTGGCATATCAGCCAAAATATTAGGCAACACACCAGAAGAAAAAAATACTACTTTGTTTTATTATTTTTTTTAGGATATGATTAGCAATGCCAATTCTCAAATTATTTCAGCTATTCCAGTTTCTTTGTTTTTAATTTAAAAATTTAAGGTAAATTTGTGAATTTTTCCAAGACTACTGAGATTATAGTTGGGGTTGCATTAAACACACAGATCAATTTTGGATGAATTCACATATTAACCATTTAAATCTGTCAGACCATAAACACAGTTATCCCTATGTTTATTTAGGTCTTAGTTTTTCTCCTCAGTGTTTTATAGTTTTCATCATATAAATATTGTACATATTTTGCTAATTTCATCCTTAACTAGCTCATGTTTTCAATGCTATTATGAAGAGTACTTTCTAAAGTTTCTAGTTCTGATGTTTATTGACAGTATACAAAAGAGAAATGTATGTATAGACACACACACACACACACACACACACACACACACACCCTTTCTAACCTATAACATTGTTAAACCTGCTTATTAGATCTAGCAGCTTTTTTTGTGGAAACTTGAAGATTATCTATGTATATAATCAAGTAAGCAAATAAAGATCATTTTATTTATTTTTGTTGAATCAATATACCTTTTATTTATTTATCTTGCCTTATTGTGCTAATTAGAACCTCCACAATTTAAATTGGGATGATGTGTGCAGACATTCTCACTCTGTTTTTCATCTTGAAAAAAAAAAGCATCTGTTTTTCAACATTAAATATGAAGTTAACAACAGTTTTTTTTGTTTATGCCTTGAGAAAATTCCCTTTAACTCTTAGTTTGCTTATATTGTTTTATCATAAATATTATGTTTGCCAAATGAGGTGTTTTATCTGTCTCTATTGAGATGACTGTGTTTTCTCAGTATATATTGATGGCATGGAAAATTACATTGATTAATTTTCAAATTTTTGTCTAACATTGCCTTTCTATGTGAAAAAAACATTTGATTATGATATAATATCATTTTTATATATTACTGGATTCTATTTGCTAATATTTTAGTAATAATTTTGGACTATGTTTATAAATTTTCTTTTCTTGAAGTATCTTTGGCATCATAGGAAGGCAAACATCATAAAATGAGTTGAGAATTCCCTCTTTTAAATTTTCCAGAAGAATTTGTGTAGAGTTGATTTCCTCTGTCCCTTAAATGTTTTGTAAAATTTCTAAGTAAAGCTATATGAGCTTTACTTTTTTCTTTGTTGTAAGGTGTTTTACTATAAATCCAATTTTTAAGATAGATATAGGAATATAAAGTACTTCTTGACTGAATTTAGTAGTTTGTTTATTCCATGGAATATGTTTCAACAACTATCAAATGCATTGGCTTAAGGTTGATAATACTTTCTTTTAAATTTGCATGATCTCTGTTAACAGCCCCTCATTTAACACTGATATACTAATCTGTGTTTTCTCTCCTTTTCCCTGATTATTCTGTATATAAATATATTAATTTAGTTGTTTTTTTGAAAACCAGATTTTGGTTTTATTTCTTTTCCTCCCCTTTATTTCTCCTTTTCTTACTTTCTTTCCTTCTTTCTTTTGGTATTTGATTTTGATTATTATTGTTATTTACCTCCTCTGCTTACTTTTGTTTATATTTTTTTCCTTTTTTTGGTTGTTGTTTCTTAAGGTAAATACTTAAAACATTGATTTGATTACTGTATATAACATAAACATTTACTGCTATAAATTGTTCTGTGAGCCCATTTTAGCCACAATCCACCCATTTTTATACATTTTGATTAGATGTATAGCCAGCTAAAATATTTTCTAGAGTTCCAGTTCTGGATCAGGGAAAATTTTAAAACTCTATTCTTTTTCTCACTGAACACACTATAAAAATATATATATAGCATATAGAGCCATTTTTTGAGAATACTGGATTAAAGAGCAGCTGGAATAGTGAGAAAGAAGATAAGAATTTAAAGTACTATAGAACCAGTGATGAATTTAATATATTTTATTCCTGCAGCATGCCTATTGGAGAGGAATACTCTTCTCCCTCAGAGTTATAGCCACTGCCATCTTCTTTTGAGGCTTCTACAACTGCCTCTATGGTTTTGTTTGTCATATGGCTTGTGAAAGAATAGAGAAAAAAATAAACAGGACTTTTTCACAACCTGAGCGTTCTTCTTAGCATTCTTCTTTCTTTAGCCAGTACTGGCAGACTTGCCCTGCAGCTGTCTGTACTGATATACACTTCTGAGTTTCCGACTGTAGTGAATTCAGGCTAAGAAATATAATTAATATTATTTTCTGTTTGTTCACACATATTGTTTATTTTCCCCACAGGAGCTATTAATAGTTTAATCATTGTGGCCTTAAAAATCTCTCTCTGATCATTCCAACATCTGGGTCATCTCTGAGTCTGGTTTTGTTTGTTGCTTTGCCTCTTGACAGTGGATTGAATGGTCATTTTTTTCTTGACTTTCTGTTTATCATGTCATGATGAAAGTAAAGATTGAAATAAAAATAATTACTAAGGGTAATTAAATACTGATCCTTTTATCATTCTGTTAATATGGGCAGTTGAGTAAATCTAGTCGGGAGTTGACTGGGGCATAAGAGTTACCATTGCTATAGCTACTTTCAATGGGACAAAAAATATAAATTTCTCTTACAGAGGACTAGTGTTTAATATCTGTGCTGGGATTTTGGAGAGTTAGTGAGATTTCAGAGTTAGTCCTCCATTCTCAGCTTTCAAAAATCCCTGCAGGACTCTGTCACAGTAAAAAATCTTCCTCCATGTTTTTCCACCTCCCCTAGAAATAGAATATTGTTTCTTGGTATTTTTTGCTAGATTAATGATCATGTCAGGAAGGGATTCTCCATTGCTCTGGTCCAGCTTCCATCTTAGGGCAGTCCTATGTACTAGAGGCTTAAGTTGAGGCTTTTTCATAGTTCCATACTTTCTTCCCTGTGACACCCAAATCTTCCTTGTATCTGAATTAGTCTTTATTGATATTTTCTTATTCTTTTCCCAGAAGTAGGAGGCCTCTACTTGGTATAAGAAGAGGATAAGAAGATTTTCACCATGTAGAAACTAGTTTTGAATGAATTCAGATTTTTTACCCTTTCTCCAGAGGCCCAGTTTGCCTTTCACCTTCTGGTCCTTGTGGACCATAGTCTTTGTGGCTTTAAGCTTTTGCTTTATAAGAGAGAAGAGTCTGGGAAAAAAGCAGGCAATTTTGCCTGTTCCTGCACAGCTAAATAGGTGATTGTCTTTGCTAGTATGCCTACACCAATAACAGAGGCTTTCTCTGGTTTCCTCTTCTACCCACAATCTTTCCTAGAGTACCTAGAGAAGACCCACAGCAGTGAGCTTGTGGGTCAGGGGAAAATCCCTTTAGTCAAGTGACCCCAGCTATTTTAGACTAACATTCTAGCTGACACTTGACCATTGGCAGTTCTTTAAAATTATAGCACATTAATTTTCACCTGTTGCTATTGTGTCTAGCGGGATGCCTATATTCCCTGTGCACTGTCACAGATGGGTTTGCATAACCCATGTCTCTTTGGAGGGGCTACTCACACTTTAGATTTCAGGTTATCTGATCATCTTGTAACCTCAACATTCTGATGAACTTTTGAAAAGTTATGATTTGGTAGTTTGATCAGTTTTTTCTAATTACTATTATGGAAGCATCATCCTTTACAACTTTTTACATCTTCATTGGAACAAGAAGATTCCTGCCTTTGCTTTTAATATTGTTTCTGCTCAAAATGTATCTCACATCCCTTCTTACTTTTTGGTGTATACAGGCCCTGCACATGTGAATATTTGACTTTTTCTTTCTCTGAAATTGGAATTTGTTGCCTGTACTGATTATTTGTCAGTTAGCATTTACTGGTCCCTATATGTGTTTTATTTTTTCATATGTGACTTTAACACTGGTTTAGACTACATATTCTTTGTGGAAAAAATAAAAAACTTTTATACTTTTAATATCCCTCTCCATGTTCACAGTCAACACATAGAAACTGCTTTTGAATGAATGTAGATTTTTTTGGACAAAGCTCATCAGAGTAGCATTGTGACTAACGTTTCCCTCTCTCACTCTTCTCTACACGCAGGCTATTTCACAAAGTTAGATTTTAAAGATGATTGAATGGGATCATGGTATTTGTACTTTGCTCCCATGTTCTAGGTGAGGGGTTTGGGCTGTGGCTGGAAACAGAGGGTCAACCTCTCTCTATGCTAGTTCCTTATGGCACACATTAAGGCTCTATCAGTAACTTGGCCTGAAGTCAGTTTCTGACCGTGTTTATGGGCTTACTCTACCTACAGGTTAAGGGTACCTGTGTTAGCACTGTCAGCCTTGGTTGGTGTTGCTTCCTGACTCTTTTTGTAACCCACTGAAAATAGCAAATTCAGATGATAAACTGAAGGATTGATCCTATGATATGTGAAACTCGCTAACCCAAAGCTCTAACCAAATGAACAGAGTTCCTCAATTAAATCACCAGAATACAACATGTCCACCCAGAGAAAGGAGCAGCTTGCTAACAGTTCAAGGCCAAGTGGGCTCCCCAAGTAAGTCTTCTAAGAATGTTGTTAGCTTTATGCCATAAAACTGCAGGCAATTAAAAATGAAAAGATCTATGTATTTATAGTTTGACTCCTCATAAGTTGTATGTGTGTATGAAAGAGAAAGACAGGGAGAGACAGAGAGAGGAACTGGGAAAAAGTATAACAAAATAACTTTGTTTTTATTTGTTTCTCAAATTAGGGCCTCAATTAATACATCACGGGCTTCCCTGGTGGCACAGTCGTTGAGAGTCTGCATGCCGATGCAGGGGACTTGGGTTCGTGCCCCGGTTTAGGAAGATCCCACATGCCTTGGAGCGGCTGGGCCCATGAGCCATGGTGGCTGAGCCTGTGCATCCAGAGCCTGAGCTCCACAACGGGAGAGGCCACAACAGTGAGAGGCCTGCATACCGCAAAAAAAAAAAAAAAAAAAAAAAAAAAAAATACATCACATTTCTCTCAGGACAGTTCCAGGAAAGATTAATGCAAAAGTGATGCATTCTACCTTTTATCTCAATTGTGTGAAAGAAGTCTTGCAAAGTTGAAAAGCTGCTAATTTAGTAGTCAACTGTGTCAAATAAAATTTCTAAACCGTTCTTCTATAAAAGAAGATCTTAGCAATAAGGCAGAGCAAATATGCTTGAAAACAGTGCAGTCAGCAAATCTGTTTCAGGTTTTGAAATATATAGCAATGACATTTATTAGAAAGAAAGTGTAATATATCAGTGATATAAAATGTTGTCTCTTCATCAGCATTGCTTTATTATAGGCACTAATTTTGTGCAAAATCCTTTAGATTCTTTGCAAAACACCTGCTGAACTTAAAGAAATATGGTGAGTACTTGCACAGAGACAGATGTAGCTTAACTACATAATACTATATTTGACTTTGTAGTGCTTAACAATAAATGAAATGAGCATACCAGTACAAAAGGCTTAAATCTTCCTCAAATTTGTGCAAAGTTTTCAATGAATATACTGTTTGTGCTGATTCTTTCTTCATCAAGTTTGAGAATATAAACAAATGACAATTATAAGAATTCTATCAAGACTGAATTTTTTTAATTAACTTGAATCACATTGAAGACTATGGTCTGAAATCACACTCCCTTCTCCCACAAACTCCCACTTATTTCAATTTTCCTAACTGGTTGCTTTCTGGCTAATTTTCTCTTTGTACTTTCCACCCATGCATCCTTTCATTCATCCATTCATCACATCCTGTTTATTCTATCAGATTACTTGAAAATTTCATGTTATAGATGAATCTGCTTCAAGGTCAAATATGATGGCATTATTGCTCAGTAAAACATGGAAATAGAATAAGAAAGACCATTTTCTCATTCCCTCTTCTGCTGCACAAGATTAGTTTTATATGTTGATTGATTTTTTGTGGTAGGTTAAGTAGATTTCAATGAATTTCACTCAACCAGTGTTGACCAGATTAAGATGCAAAATTGTTTACTCATATCACTTTTTCTCTCCTCTCTTCCACATCTTCTAATTTATATGTTCAGATGGTGTTATATTTGTACATATATGTTGTAGTCTCTATGTGGGCCTACGTGTATTCACAATCCCTAGTTAATTAACTATTCTTTCTTCATGGATTCTTATTTGCGTTGTAATGTTAAATAATGGTACTTTAATTTTACTTCTTCAGATAAGCTGTGTGCTTGGGAAAACCATAAAACAATGAAACCTTGTGAATATTTATATCAATGACTACACAGCATTATAATAGTCATAATCTCTGGAACTAGTTCTCACCAGTTTAGAAGTAATTATCAAGTTCAGTTTTAATTGCATTCTTCTAAATTACAACCCGTCCCCTCCCCCCAAAAAAAGACTATAATGAATTATCTGGTAAGTACTTTACTGGGACTCATGCATCTAAAAGAGCTTCTGAAAATCCCATTCTTAATGTCTAATAACCAAATGAAGATACATGATCCCAAACCAGCATTCTAATCCTTGTTATCCAATGTATTAAACAATTGAGTCTGCTTCTTGGGGGTTAATATATTGCATTTTCACTCAAGTTTCAGAAAGAATTTAACTGAGTTTAGGGAAATTTGTATTAAAAATTAAACTCTAAACACTCATTGTTTTGCTCTCTTATAGTTGTGAGTCTGAAATAGCATACAGAGAGGACTATATGAAGGGGTGATCTCTGGAGAACAGCTGACTCTTCATTTAAAAAAAAATTAAAAGACACATTTAGCACTAATATATAAAAGTGTTAAGGAGTCAGAGTATTGACGTACATCATTTGAAGTAAATGAGATCCACTTAAAAGTTTTCTAGCCAGAATGTTAAAACTGTAGGAAAAATAGGAAAGAATAACGATAATATTCTTGGACAATTACTTGAAATAAAATAAAATTTTAAAAATAAAGACTTGTTAAAACTTAATTGAGGATGGCAGAGTAGAAGGAATTGCACTCACTCCCTTTTGCAAGAGCATTGGAATCATAACTAACTGCTGAATAATCATCAACAGGATGACACTGGAACTCAACAAAAAAGATACCTCAAATACAAAGACAAAGGAGAAGCTGCAATAAGATGGTAGGAGGAGAGCAATCACAATAAAATCAAATCCCATGACTACTGGGTGGGTGATTCACAAACTGGAGAACAATTATAACACAGAAGTCCATACACTGGAGTGTAGGTTCTGAGCCCCACGACAGGCTTCCCAACCTAAGAGTTTGTAATGGGAAGAGGAATTCACAGGGAAACAGACTTTGAAGGCTAGCAGAATTTGATTAGAGGACTTCAACAGAACTGGGAAAAACAGAGACTACACTCTAGTAGGACACACACAAAGTAGTGTGCACATCAGGACCCAGTGGAAAGAACAGTGACCCTGTAGAAGACTGAACCAGACCTACCTGCTAGTGTTGGAGGGTCTCCTGCTGAGGCAGGGGGCAGCTATGGCTCAGACAGGGACAAGGACACTTGCAACAGAAGTTCTGGGAAGTACTCCTTGGCATGTGCCCTCCCAGAGGCCACCATTAGCCACACCAAAGAGCCTGTAGCCTCCAGTGCTGGGTTGCCACAGGCCAAACAACTAACAGGGAGAGAACTCAGCCCCACCCATCAGCAGACAAGCAGATTAAAGTTCTACGAAGCTCTGCCTGCCAGAGCAACAGCAACTCTACCCACCACAAGTCTCTCCCATCAGGAAGCTTGCACAAGCCTCTTAGGTAGTCTCATCCAGTAGAGGCAAGACAGCAGAAGCAAGAACTACAATCCGGGAACCTGTGGAATGAAAACCACATTTACAAAAAGATAGACGAAATGAAAAGGCAGAGGGCTATGTACCAGATGAAGAAACAAGATAAAACTCCAAAAAACAACTAAATGAAGTGGGGATAGGTAACTGTCCAGAAAAAGAATTCAGAATAATGATAGCGTAGATGATCCAGAACCTCAGAAAAAGAATGGAGGTAAATATCAAGAAGATGCAAGGAATGTTTAACACAGACTTAGAAGAATTAAAGAACAAACAAATGAACAATACAATAACTGAAATGAAAAATACACTAGAAGGAATCAATAGTAAAGTAACTGAGTCAGAAAAACAGATAAGTGACATGGAAAACAGAATGGTGGAATTCATTGCCAAAGAACAGAATATTAAAAAAAAAAAAAAAAAAAAAAAAAAAAAAAAAAAAAAATAAAAAAAAAAAAAAAAAAAAAGGAATGAGAAGAAATAAAGACAGCCTAAGAGACCTTTGGGACAACATTAAATGCACCCACATTCACATTATGGGAGTCCCAGAAGGAGAACAGAGAGAGAAAGGATGCGAGGAAATAGTTGAAGAGATTATAATGGAAAATTTCCTTAAAATGGGAAAGGCCATAGCCACCCAAGTCCAGGAAGTGCAGAGAGTCCTAGGCAGGAAAAAGCCAAGGAAAACACTCTGAGACACAGAGTAATCAAGTTGACAAAAATCACAGACAAAGAAAAATTATTAGAAACAACAAGGGAAAAATGACAAATAACATACAAGGGAACTCCCATAAGGTTAACAGCTGATTTCTCAGAAGAAACTCTATAAGCCAGAAAAAAGTAGCATGATATACTTAAAGTGATGAAAAGGAAGAGCCTACAACCAAGATTATTCTACCCAGCAAAGATCTCCATTCAGATTCAATGGAGAAATCAAAAGCTTTACAGACAAGCAAAAGCTAAGAGAACTCAGCACCACCAAACCAGCTCTACAACAAATGCTTAATGATCCTCTCTAGGTGGGAAACGCAAGAGAAGAAAAGGACCTACAAAAACAAACCCAAAACAATTAAGAAAATAATAATACGAACACACATATTGATAATTACCTTAAATGGGAATGGATTAAATGCTCCAAACAAAATACACAGGCTCGTTGAATGGATATAAAAACAAGACTCATATATATGCTGTCTACAAGAGACCCACTTCAGACCTAGGGACACATACAGACTGAGAGTGAGGCAATGAAGACAGATATTCCATGAAAATGGAAATCAAAAGAAAGCTGGAGTAGCAATACTCATATCAGATAAAATAGACCTTAGAACAAAGAATGCTACAAGAGACAAGGGATAATGATCAAGGGATCAATCTAAGAACATATAACAATTATAAATATATACCTTTATATATATATATATATATATATATATATATATATATATATATACTCCCAACATACGAGCACCTCAATATATAAGGCAGATGCTAACAGCTATAAAAGAGGAAATCAACAGTAACACAATAATAGTGGGGGACTTTAACACCTCACTTACACCAATAGACAGATAATCCAGACAGAAAATTAATAAGGAAACACAATAGACCAGATAGATGTAATGGATATTTATAGGACATTCCATCCAAAAAGAGCAGATTACACTTTCTTCTCAAGTGTACATGGAACATTCTCCAGGATAGATCATATCTTGGGTCACAAATCAAGCCTCGGTAAATTTAAGAAAACTGAAATCATATCAAGCATCTTTTCCGACCACAACGCTACGAGATTAGAAATCAATTACAGGGAAAATAACACAAAAAACCAAACACATGGAGGATTAAAAAATAGGTTACTAAATAACCAAGAGATCACTGAAGAAATCAAAGAGGAAATCAAAAATTACCCAGAGACAAATGACAATGAAAACACAATGATCCAAAACCTATGGGATGCAGTAAAAGCATTTCTAAGAGGGAACTTTATAGCTATAAAAGCATACCTCATGAAACAAGAAAAATCTCAAAAAAAAAAAATCTAACCTTACACCTGAATGAACTGGAGAAAGAAGAACAAACAAAAGCCTAAAGTCAGCAGAAGGAAAGAAATCATAAATATCAAAGCAGAAATAAATTAAATAGAAACAAAGAAAACAACAGCAAAGATCAATAAAACTAAAAGCTGATTCTTTGAGAAGATAAACAAAATTGATAAGCGATTAGCCAGACTCATCAAGAAAAAGACGGAGAGGACGCAAATCTATAAAATTAGAAAGGAAATAGGAGAAGTTACAACAGACACTGCAGAAATACAAAACATCCTAAGAGACTACTACAAGCAATGCTATGCCAATAAAATGGACAACCTGGAAGAAATGGACAAATTCTTAGAAAGGTATAACCTTCCAAGACTGAACCAGGAAGAAATAGAAAATATGAACAGCCCAATCACAAGTAATGAAATTGAAACTGTGATTAAAAATCTTCCAACAAACAAAAGTCCAGGACCAGATGGCTTCACAGGTGAATTCTATCAAACATTTAGAGAAAAGCTAACACCCATCCTTCTCAAATTCTTCCAAAAAACTACAGAGGGAGGAATACACCCAAATTCATTCTATGAGGGCACCATCACCCTGATAGCAAAAGCAGACAAAAATACTATAAAAAAGAAAATTTCAGACCAATATCACTGATGACTATAGATGCAAAGATCCTCAACAAAAACTAGCAAACAGAATCCAACAGAACAGTAAAAGGATCATACACCATGTTCAAGTGGGATTTATCCCAGTGATGGAAGGATTCTTCAATATATGCAAATCAATCAATGTGATACACCATATTAACAAATTGAAGAATAAAAACTATATGATCATTGCAATAGATGCAGAAAATTCCTTTGGCAAAATTCAGTACCCATTTACAATAAATACTCTTCAGAAAGAGGATATAGTGAGTACCTAACTCAACATAATAAAGGCCATATACAACAAACCCACAGCAAACACCATTCTCAACAGTGAAAAACTGAAAACATTTCCTCTAAGATCAGGAAAAGACAAGGATGTCCACTCTTGCCACTATTTTTCAACATAATTTTGGAAGTCCTAGCACAGCAATCAGAGAAAAAAAAGAAATAAAAATTGGAAAAGAAGGAGTAAAGCTGTCACTGTTTTCAGGTGACATGGCACTATACATAGATAATCCTAAAGATACCACCAGAAAACTACTAAAGCTAATCAATGAATTTGGTAAAGTTGCAAGATACAAAATTATGCACAGAAATCTCTTCCATTCCTATACAGTAACAACAAAAGGCCAGAGAGAGAAATAAGGAAACTCTCTCATCTACCACTGCAACAAAAAGAATAAAATACCTAGGAATAAATCTACTAAGGAGGTAAAAGACCTGTATGCAGAAAACTATAAGACACTGATGAAAGAAATCAAAGATGACACAAACAGATGGAGAGGTATACCATATTCTTGGATTGGAAGAATCAACATTGTGAAAATGACTATACTATTCAAAGAAATCTACAGATTCAACGCAATCCTTATCAGATTACCAGTGGCATTTTTTACAGAAGTAGAACAAAAAAATCTTAAAATTTGTATGGAAACACAAAAGACCCCAAATAGCTAAAGCAATCTTGAGGGAAAAAAAAGAAAGTTGTAGGAATCAGACTCCCTGACTTCAGACTATACTACAAAGCTACAGTAGTCAAGACAATACTGGCACTAAAACAGAAATATAGATCAATGGAAAAGGATAGAAAGCCCAGAGATAAACCCATGCACCTACACTCAACTAATCTATGATAAAGAGGCAAGGATATACAGTGAAGAAAAGACAGTCTCTTCAATAATTCGTGCTGGGAAAACTGGAGAGCTACATGTAAATGAATGAAATTAGAACATTTCCTAACACCATACACAAAAATAAACTCAAAATGGATTAAAGACCTAAATGTAGGACTGGACACTATAAAACTCTTAGAGGGAAGCATAGGAAGAACACTCTTTGACATAAATCACAGCAAGATCTTTTTTGACCCACCTCCTATAGTAATGGAAATAAAAACAAAAATAAACAAATGGGACCTAATGAAACTTAAAAGCTTTTGCCGAGCAAAGGAAACTATAAACAAGATGAAAAGACAACCCTGAGAATGGGAGAAAATATTTGCAAAAGAATAATCAAAGGATTTGTCTTCAAAACATATAAACATCTTATGCAGCTCAATATTAAAAAAAAAGACAACCTAATACAAAAATGGGCAGACGACCTAAATAGACATTTCTCCAAGGAAGACAAACAGATAGCCAAGACGCACAAGAAAAGCTGCTCAACATTATCAGAGAAATGCAAATCAAAACTGCAATGAGGTCTCACCTCACACCAGTTAGAATGGGCATTATCAGAAAATCTACAAACTACAAATGCTGGAGAGGGTGTGGAGAAAAGGGAACCGTCTTGCACTGTTGGTGAGGATGTAAATTGATGCAGCCACTATGGAGAACATTATGGAAGTGCCTTAAAAAACAAAAAATAAAATTACCATATGACCCAGCAATCCCACCACTGGGCATATACCCAGAGAAAACCATAATCCAAAAATACACATGCACCCAATATTTATTGCAGCACTTTTTGCTATAGCCAGGTCATGGAAACAACTTAAATGCCTCCTGACAGATGAATGGATAAAGAAGATGTGGTACATATATACAATAGAATATTACTCAGCCATAAAAAAGAATGAAATTGGGTCATTTGCAGAGACATGGTTGGACCTAGAGACTGTCATACAGAATGAAGGAAGTCAGAAAGAGAAAAACAAATTATATATTAATGCATATATGTGGAATCTAGAAAAATGGTACAGATGAACTGATTTTCAAGGCAGAAATAGAGACACAGATGTAGAGAACTAACATATGGACACCAAGGGGGGTAGTGGGTGGTAGTTGTGGGATGAACTGGAAGATTGGGATTGACATATACACACTAATATGTATAAAATAGATAACTAATAAGAAACTGCTGTAGTAAAAATAAAATTCAAAAAAACAAAACAAAAACTTGATTGAGTAAAACTTTCAGAGACTTGTTTATTTCTTTAGGTAATATATAAGCTACCATATCTGAAAAGTATTTTTTTTCTTTTTACTGTATTTGTGAACAAAGATATCTGAAGGCTAGCACTGCATTTGTGCGGGATGGAAAGACAACAGATGAAGTTAGACAGGTAATAATTTGACAGCTTTTAATTCCAGAACTTTACCTCATATTCAGTGATCATAATGCACTTCTAGTTGAGAGTGCAGGAAAGAAGGATGATGATAAGTTTGATATCAATTGGAAACCTATTCCTGGATAGATAACCCTGAAGGAACTGAGCCCTAATGCTCACCCAGCAGAATTCTTTGATTCAACTGAAGTTTTTTGTTTTGTTTTGTTTTGGTTTTTTTTGCGGTACATGGGCCTCTCACTGTTGTGGCCTCTCCCGTTGCAGAGCACAGGCTCTGGACACCCAGCCGCTCCGTGGTATGTGGGATCCTCCTGGACCGGGGCATGAACCCGTGCCCCCTGCATCAGCAGGTGGACTCTCAACCACTGCGCCACCAGGGAAGCCCTCAACTGAAGTTTGTGTCAGTTTTAATGAATATTTGGTCTTGATCATGTCCAAAGTTGAAACTCAGGTATGTCAGAAATAAAGATGAGCAAATAAGTAATTTTCACATTAGGGGTGAAATAGGTTAGCGTGAAGAAAGAATGAAATTATCTGCTTCCCCACCAAAACAATTTGAGAACAAAGAAAATAAGTAGTCATTAGGGGTCAGTATTAGTGAATCAATATAGAGGTTGTAATTCAATCTATAAGAAACCCTAGGAAAGGGTTCAGTTGAGAATAAAAATCATCTTCTGCTTTAAGCAGAGGTTCAGTGACCTGAAAATAATATTTTACTGTATTTATGAATATATTAAAGCACAAATAGATTTCCATATTTATATTAAAGAAACACCTCAGTCTTGAGGGCCAAATTCTAGGAACTAAGACATTTTCTAGGAATGTAGAATTTTGGTTAGAAGTACAGCTAGGTCACTGTTGTCTTTCCAGGGCTTAATACAATGCTCAAGACACAGAAGGCACTGACTACATATTTGATGAATGTATGGAGAAATGAAACTCTGAGAGTTGTTCTAAATCAGAAGATAGCAATGCAGTTGTCTAGAAAACAGACAGAAGATGAATATTGTCATAAAATGTGTTTAATTCCATCTGTCTTTCATTCTGGATTTGTTCCTAAAAGGTTTATTTTGCTTCTACATCTTAAGAAGAATTTAATAAATCTACTGACAACAGAACCTATCATCCTTGATTTAATGATCTTCCCCCATGACTTTCTTATGGGGATTCTGCCCATCCTGGGTAGCTCCAGAATTCATGTGGATAGCTATACCAACAGGGCATGTTCTTCTCTTGATATTATTCATGTGGCACCAATTTATAGTCACAGATTAAATCTTTAAGAAAATATTTTTCCTGCTCTCCAGCCAACAAATGGTGACACTAAACTATTTGATCAATGTAATGTCATTTGAAGTCATTTTAAGCAGAGTGAGCTACAAAAATGGCAGAGGATCAGATTAACATTTTTTATTCAGTCTCTTTTTCAAAAGGAAGAAAATATCTAAGTTGCATGATTTTCATCAACTGCTGCTTGAATTCCATTGCTGCCCAAATCAGACACATGCAACAGTATCTGAGCTGTATGATCTGCTTCTTTTAAAATAAAGTTTTAGAGCATACCACTGTTTTTTGACACATTTATTCCATAATATATTAGACACAGTGCAGCTTCAGTCATTATTAAACATTTTTAAATGTACAGTTAAGAAAACATAACATATAACATGTGACAGTGTATGTTTTTATGACACTGCATTAGAATCATTACTAAAGGAACAAGGCAAATGTGGCATGCTGTTTTTATAGCATGGTGACAATTTGGCAATAATAACTGAAATAAAAATGACCTAAATGTATACACAGGTTATCTTCTATGGACCTTAAAATAGACAACTTATGTTAAAACCACCTTTTTATGATGAGTCCCCTTTTCATTACCTATTACCTTAATTCAAATTCTGATATGGTCCATATGTGGAAACTTTTTCATGAAAAAACTGCCACACCTATTTTTGGATGATCAAGGGAACACTGTCCACAACTGTAGAGCAATCCTGATCCTTTCAGAACTGATGGAAAAGGAATTTTTTTTTTTTTTTTTCAGTACGCGGACCTCTCACTGTTGTGGCCTCTCCTGTTGCGGAGCACAGGCACTGGACACGCAGGCTCAGCGGTCATGGCTCATGGGCCCAGCCGCTCCGCAGCACGTGGGATCTTCCCAGACCAGTGCACGAACCCACATCCCCTGCATCAGCAGGCAGACTCTCAACCACTGTGCCACCAGGGAAGCCTGGAAACAGCAATTTTTAAACAGTGGGGTTTAAATGCAGAAATAGAATTAAAAGGGATACAAAAATAATATGAAACATGTCTTAAAAATAGAAGAGTATAAAAGAATTAGAGAAAGAAAATGCAACCGATGGCTTCTTAGACAATGATTTGTTTATTAAATTGCTGAATTTTAAGTGAAAATTCTTAATGTACTTGAAAATTCTTGTGTGCTATTTTTCCCTAAGAATGTTGGAAAGCTATCTAATTTTAAAGTTTATATGCCTTTTATTTATTTGTATAAATTTACATATAGTAGGCAGTATTCATTTTTTTGTCTACAGTTTGATGAGATTTAACATATGCATTGACTCTTGTAACCACCATCCCAAAAAGATACAGAATGGTTCCAACAACCCACAGAATTTCTTCTTGCTGACCTCTTGTAGTCAACCCACACTCCCTCATACACCTAACAAAATGGTATAGCCACTCAGGAAACAATCTGGCACTTTCTCATATTTTAATTTGACCCATAAATTATTAACATATTTACAGAATTGTCTGGGATGAAAATGTGACTTTAACACATTAGATACTGATTTATCATAGAATACACCACAGAAAGAACCCAAAAAGTGAAAAAGTTAACATTTTTCATACTGATGAAGACTGGAGTCTATAAAGAAAACCATCCCACAGGTTATCCACTGTTGACACATAGCTACAAGAAAGTAAATGATGGAAAACCTGGAAATCAGAAGTCTGTGAAATCATCTTCTTTATATATTCTCTTGTAGGAGCTATCTCTCATAACCAGGTGTCTTTAGCTTGAGTTCAATCTACATGTCACCATATGTGTATATATGATTTCCCCAGCTCTGTGTAATGTACTTTTCCTGATGCACACCAGAGCAATCACTCAGAATGAGTAAACTGAGCATTGATTTGGGAATAATAAACTCTCCTGCCCCATGCACACTCTATAGCTGTCCTCTTGGCTCTAGCCACCAATCCAAATTCATTTATTTTGTTCTACAATCCTTTCTATTTTTTTTTTTTTATTGTTGTTGAGCCTACTATTCTGTGTACACTTTTCAAATAGATTTGGAAGCTAACTTCTTGAAGTATAAGAACCACACATGGTCTGTTTCCTTGCAATTGAAAACTAAGTTTCCATAAGCTGGTGCATCTAAGTTTGGTTACATCCACCAAGTTAGAAGTGAATAGAGAGAAACATAATTAGGAGAGTTGTGGCTACAAAAGAAAGTTTCTTCCATTAGATGAGAGGTTAGACTGCATGACCTCTAAGGTATTTTCCAAGACTTAATGACCGTCCCTGGAATACCACTTTCTGTGCTATGATATGTTAATTTACTGACTGAATTATGCTATGCCATCTCCTCACATCACTTGGCCTATGTAGACTGAACTCTAGTGAGTTTGATAAGCATTTAGCTGCTTGTTAAAATCAAGCTTCTGGAAATTTAATTAACTATTGACTTGTCACTAGTTTTATTTTATTTGATATTCTGACTTTTCATTTGAGGGCAAATTATGCTCTTCATCTGGCAAAACCTCACCTGTGGTTATCTGCTGGCAACATTTTAAGTAGCACATGTTTATGCCATGTCACATTGACGTGATGTTCACTTCTCCATGGCCTTGTACCCTTAGACCTTAGCATTTTTACTTTTAACTGGATTCTTCTCACTTGATATAAGCTGTATAGTAATTCAGGAACATATACATTGAGAAGGAAATAAAAATATGCAGAATTTTAGTTAAATATGTAAATGTGGATTTAAGAGTGAGGTGAACACGAGTGAGGTGAACACATGATAGAAAAGGAAAAAAAATTCTCATATAGCTTGTCTTATAGGGACCCATACAAATATTGCCATTCAAGGACATAAGACAACACACACACACACACACACACACACACACACGTATGAACACATGCACACACAAAATATACTTTATACTAAATGAAGAATGGATTAAAGTATTTCCTCTAAAATCAAGAAGTAAATATGTCTGCTATAACTACTTCTATCCAATATTATCCCAGAACAACTAACTAGCACAGAAAGACAAGAAAAAAGTATGAGATTTACAAAGGAGCAAACACACCTAGAATGGTTTGAATAGAATAACTGAATATATAGAAAGCTAAAAAAATTACAATACATTTTTGAATTCATAAGAAAATTTATTAACCTTGCTAGAATCAAAATTAATATTCTATAGTTGGTTGTATTTCTACATGACAGCAACGAGCACTTGGAAAAATTATAATTAAAAGGTTATTTGTCACAACTAAATAAATGCATTATAAATAATATCTAACAAACTAGATATATATGCAATGTCATAATGAAGATTTATTTTTAGCTTTGTGGAAAGACATAAAAAAGGTGGGAGGGAGATGCAAGAGGGAGGAGATATGGGGATATATGTATACATATAGCTGATTCACTTTGTTATACAGCAGAAACTAACACAACATTGTACAGCAATTATACTCCAATAAAGATGTTAAAAAGAAAAAAAAGAAACTAAATAGGAAGACATTTCCCCTATGAATGCAATGTGTATTTGCATTCTAAAACAGAAAAACTGGATTAGGAATGTAGTCACTCTTATTTAGAAAACTGATTTCTATTACTTATTAAATTAGCAATAATATGTCCATTCCAAGGAGAAGGAACACATACTCAAACAAAAAAGAAAGATTTTGAAACATGAAAATAACTGATAGCCTTCAGTGTTAAAAATAAGAACTAAGCATATGGGGAGCTATACCATATTCATGGGTTGGAAGATTTAATATTTTTTGATAGTTCACCCACATTGATATATACACATTTACATAGAGTCAATGTAATCCCAATCAAAGTCCCAATAGTATCTTGTATGGAGTTTGACATACTGGTTCTAAAATTTACATGAAAAATCAAAGCTCAAGAACAGTTAAATTACTCTGGAAGTACACAGGTAGAAAAATGTGCTTTTCTAAATATCAAGTTTTAAAGATATGGTAATTAAGACTGTGACAGTAACAAGATGGGTAAATATTTCAATAAAAATTTGAAAAATATGACAATTCAGAATAATGGGAAGAAAGGAAATAACCAGTAAATCATTAATTATCCCTATAAAAATATTTTCCTAGCACCAATTCCAAAAACTCATTTTCTCTGGATTAGAGTCATAATAATAAAAGTCAAAACTATAAATGAATTAGAATACAATATAAGAGAAGGCCTTTCAGATCATTAAATAATAAATAATTTCTCATGCAAGATTTAAAAATATTAACCAGAAAGGAAAACATTAATATACTTAACTACCTTACAAGTAAGAATTTCTGTTAGAAAAAAGGTATATTAAAGACAATGAAAAACAATTCAAGTGTTGGAAGAATTAATGTTTAACACATATAAACTGGAAAAGGTTTAGGCTCTAGGCTATATAAAGTAGTCCTACAATTCATAAACAAAAAACAAATAATAAGATTGGACAAAAAATAAGCTCTATGTGAAAGAAAATAAAGTATATAAATATAATCTTATAGCTATTAGTTTGATTAGTATCATCAGATACCATTTAATACCTATCATATTTGCAAAAATATTTTAAAGTCTAAAAAATATCAAGCATTTGTAAAGATATGGAGCAACTGAATCAAAGTGTTCAGCTTTTCATACAATGCTATACTATACTATAGTGTAGTACTGAAAAAGGATGAACTGTAGCTACAGATATCACCATAGATAAATCTCATAATAGTGAATTTAAAAAGAAAATTGGAGTTTAATACATAAATGTCTTCCATTAATCATGCTTTAAATATTAAGAAAGACTGACAGATGTGTGTGTGTGTACATCTTGAAGTAAGTCTTACAGATAAATTACAGGCAACAGGGAAGGAGATTGTTATAGTTTGATAACCCACTATCTATGCCACACACACATATCTCTTGATATGGTTAAGGTAAAAGTGTAATATTTGTTTGTACATATAAGCTCTTGGAAAAGATATTGTAATGTAATAACATATACTTTAATATGAAGTTTCATTTTTAGCTATCTTTGGGATATTCTTATTTTAAATCTTATTTCTAAGTGTATGGTGCTTTACAGTTTCCACACACACATTTTCTCGATTGCTTGTTACACCTTTCACTTGAAGTACTAGCACCCTGTTACAGAATACAGGAAACTGAGGGTCATAAATACGAAGTAACATTAAGAGCACACAGCTAGTATGTGTGATAACAGGAAAACCTCAAATATTACTGACTGACACATTTCCAAATTTTTAAACACCAGCATTATCTTTCCCATGATATCTATCTGTTTAATTATTTTTCATTCATTCTCTATCTATGAGTAAGCTAGTAAGGGCATCTGAATTTTCAAAGCATACATTGTTCAAAGCCACTTTGTGGTCCTTTTTCAACTTTACAATGAACCTAGATACTAGGATTTTCAAATATCATGATTCTCATTTTTCTGGAAAACTTGAGACTGACAGTAAACTGATCAAGTACTTGGTATTATCATAACTCAATTAGTTACTGCTATATTTAAATGTTTATAGTCTGGGTTTATCAGTCAGAACTCTTTTTCTTTCAAATGACAAATACACACACACACACACACACACACACACACACACACACATATATAACCAAGATGTATAGTTCTTGCTTATGTAACAGCACCAAAGGAAAGGCATTCTCTCTAACCTTTGCTGCTGTTTTCTTCAGCTTACCACTGTAATTCTCTCCCACCATTTCCTCCACTAACATGAAACCATGGGCACCAGTGTCTCTGATTTTTCATTACTACTACTGTGTCCCCAAAATTCCCCCCTAAAAAAGTCTCTTTCTTAATGGTTCCTGGAAGCAACCAAAGGATATACTTTTCTCCAGCCTGGCTCACAAGTCCATAGGTGTAAACTGAGGGAATGGATCTCTTACCAGGAGGGAAGAAGGAGGCCTGGAACACTATCATTCTACATCTGGTCATATACCACACTTTCCCTTCCCATTCCAGGTGAGGCAGCTGGGGACAAATGCCATTCAGTGATCCATCAATGTCACAGAGTAAGTAGAACAATATGACTAAATTCCGGCTCTCCTGAGTCTCATATCAATGTTTCTTCATACTAACACCCTACTAAAAGTTTAAAAAGGCTCTTATTCACAAAGCTTGGTGCAACCCATTCTCTGCAAAATAATAGCCAGCTCTGGTCAGCATGGATGATTGTTTCAAGCACCATCATAAGTGATTGATTAGGAGACGCCTTTTGAGCTGGAGAATAGAAATCAACCCAAATAGGATACTGTCCCTCTTGACTCCAGCACAGTAGAATATATTCTCACAAGTCTTCTTTATTTGCAAGTTTTGGATGAGGCAACACTCTCCAGCAGACAGATTAACTCCCAGTAGCAGTTAAAATTTTCTTAATGATAAAGCCCTTTGGGGGCTAATTTTATACATCATCTGGTTTCAGCACAGGAGTCCTTTCTGAACACTCAAAAGGTGTGCTCATACTAACAAAACAACTGAAGAAATGGTTTACACATATCTGGTATTCAACAAGAGGATCATTATATTGAATTAAATGCAAGCTGCAGCCATACAAATCGGGGAAACAAGAAACAAATATTTATTAAATACTTCTTAAATGTTCAGACTAATTTTAGATGTCTTTGTAAAAGCTGAAGAAGTAAACATGATAACCCTTACGGGTAGTTAGAAAAAATGATTATGAAGAATTTTTCTGAGTTCTAGAGTTCTTGGCAAAGATGATGTGCACTGCAAGGGCATGGCAAAGGGAGAGTGTGATTTGGAGTGACTACAATGTAGTCACATTTTAGTAACTAAAATGTACTGTGAAGTGGACCTTGAATGAATGATTCAGTAGATGGAAAATAAAGGGACAGGGGACAAACAGTATTGAGGGGGTCATTATGAGCATGTGTGCTGAGGTAAGGTAGCTCTAAATTATTTGATCTGTTGCTACTAACTTTATTGAACATCTGCCATATGCAAGGTGCCAAGGAATAAAATAATTAGGAAAATTTCTAACTTTGAGAGTCTCCCTTAACAAAGAGATAATAATTATTCAAAGTTTAAAAATACAAGATAGGAATAGTGGTTTTACTGGCTGAGTTCACAATCACTAGAGACATTAATAAAAGTAGCTACCTGGGGCTCAGCTAGGAGTTTCTAATTCAGTGGCAATGGGACTGACCTAGAGTCTAGTTAGAAAGCCAGCTATATAAATATTCAGTGATGATAGGAAGAAAACCTACACTGGGAGGGAGGCAGCAAAATGAATGGCAACAAAAAAGGCAGACATGAAAAGCATGAAGGAAAAACAGGACAGTGCTCTAGGTCTGGTAGAAATCGCCAAAAGTCAATATCATTATTTCTAATACAAAGAGAGGAATAACAATGATGCAGTTATTAGGCAGTTAAGAGGTGGAGCTGATATTAGAGAGGCAGGGCAATAAGAGATGCATTCAGACATGTTGGAGTTTGAGGAAACCAAATTTCCAGGGTAATCATCACGCGACTTAACCCCTCCATATCTTTGTAGACATAGCATTAGAAAAGATGAGTCACTATTAAGCCCCAGAGGAAGAGAATGAGCAGAAAAAAATCAAGAATTCTTGCTAAATTTGGATGGAGACTCTGAAATAAGTTTAGTCCAAGCAGGAATCAATAAAGGCAATCATGTACAATCAACACTTATGTGGATTTAAGTCATGTGATTCAAGAGCTTAAAATAGAGTTGAATTAGACCAGATGGCAGCTTTCAGAGCAGCAGCCTAGGTGCAAGAATGCTTTATTTTAAGGAGATTTCACTGAGGTATTACTGAGAGACAGAGCATTTTACAGTAAGTGAGGCAGGATTCAGAGTAAATCACAGCTGAAGGTAGAAGTGGGTGTAATATAAGCATGCCTTTATGGACAGGTATAAGTTCTTCTACTATATATGCAGGATTGAAGAGACAAAAAAAAAATCGCTTGAAGGTTTTTTGTCAGGCTGCATTCCTCTTTCCCATTCACAGGCAATTTACTTTGAGCTGAATCTTGAAAAGATTATATTGATATCTAACAAAGGGGTTAACCTTTTAGGAAGCTTTTCAATATTTATATCTCAAAACACTTTGTAAGTTTTCCCCTTTCGTGATAAATCCTGTATATGCATCTAGGGGCCTTTTACAACACTGTCCTGACTTACATCTACATGTAGTTCTATAGATTTGCTTCTTTCATGCCCTTTCTGTTGTTAGGGAAATTTCGCTTGGCCTTGCCCCCATGCCAAATATGGGAGACACAAATTAACAGACTTTAATTGGAATTTCATTGAATAGATACATCAGTTTGGTAAGAATTAACATCCCAACTTTGAGATTTCTGATCCAGGAATATAATATAAATTTCCATTTATTTGGGTCTTTTAAAATTTCTCTTAGGTATGTTCAATAGTTTTCAATGTACAGGTTCTGCAAACTTTTTGTCACATTCATTATTATTTCAGATATGATGCTTTTGTAAATGGTACTTTTAAATTTATGATTTTGCATTTCTATTATATGGAAATACAGTTGAATTTTGTAAGTTTATCTTAAGTACTACAAATTTCCTAAACTCACTTCTTACTAGCTTTTTGTAGATTCCACAGGATTTTATAAATACGTAATTATGACATTTTTTATTCTTTTTCAATTTGGATCTCAATTGCTAATTGCACTGGCTAAAATGTTAAGTATTATACTGAATGAAAGTGGCAAAGGTGGACATCCTTGCCTTGTTGCTATTCTTAACTGGAAAACAGTCTTCCCCCATTAAGTATGAAGTTAGCTGTAGAATTTTCATAGATAGCCTGTATCAGGTTGAGGAAGCTCCCTTCTATGATAACTGTTGAAAGTTCTAGGTTTCTTTTAAATGAAAAATGGATATTGGACTTTTTTCAGGTTTTTCTGTGCATTTATTAAGGTGATTTTTTTGTTTGTTTTTAGCCTGTTAATATGGTGAAATACATTTTTAAATTACAAATTTCTTGTGTGCCATTTTGTCAAGATGCAATATACATTTTGTTATTGAATTCAATTTATAAAAAATTTGTAGAGAATTTTTGAATCTGTGTTTAAGAAAATATTGGTCAGTGGTTTTCTTTTCTTCTGATGTCATTGTTGGTTTTTTGTATCAGTGGAACATGGCCTCAAAGAATCAGTTGGCAAGTATTCCTCTTTTTCAACTTTTGGAAGAGTTTGTGTAGAATTTGTTTTATTCCTTACCTAAGAGATTGGTATAATTGACAATAAAGCCATCTGGGCCTGGAGTTTTTTTCATGAAAATGTTTTTAACTAAAATAAATTTGATATATAAAGGCTATTTATATTATATGTTTCTTTTTTAGTAATTATTTTGTGCTTTGTGTTTTAGAAGGAATTTGTCCATTTCCACTAAATTGTAGAATTTATTGACAAAAAAATGTTAATAATACTCTCTCTCATTTCTGATATTAATAATTTACCTCTCCTTTTTTCATGTTTAATGTGACTAAAAGTATGTCATTTTACTGATCTTTCACAAGAACCAGCTTTTGTTTTCATTTTCTCTATTTTTTCTGTTTTCCATTTAATTGATTTCAGATCTGATCTTTATTATTTTTATTATTACCCCTTCTTATACCCTCTTTGGTTTTAATTTACCCTTCTCTTTCAATTTCCTTTGGGTGGAAGTTGAGGTTTGAGACCTTTTTAAATAAATGTATTCAATATTTGATGATATATATTTCCCTCTAGGTACTACTTTAGCTGAACTTAATTTTTTTTTCCTCTTTATGTGCCATATTATTCATCTTCTTCCACGCTTGGTATTTTTTATTTTTTGTGAGACATGTATTTCATTTTGTTGGGCATTAAATATTTTTTATTCCTATAAACATTCTAAAAGTTTGTCTGGGATGCAGTTAAGTTACTTGAAATTATTTTGCTCCTTTCATACCTTGTTTTTAAGCTACATTAGGCAGGATGAAGGCAAAATAACCCTTAGAACTAAGTTTGCCTTACTATTGAAACAAAATTCTGCTGAGAATTCAATCTCTTGCCCTTTGGATTATGAAGTGCTTTCTCTGCCTGGAAAGAACAATACCTATTCACAGTTCTGCATTATATTCAGGAACTGTTCTCTCCAATATTTTCAAGTAGTTATTTCCCTGGCCTTAGATAATTTCTTCACATGCATGTACTCACCTGGACTCAGTTGAAGACTCAAGAGGTACCCTCAGAGAATATGGAGCTCTCTTTCTACAGTTCTAACATCTCTAATACTGTGCCTTATGAACTTTGTCCTTCCTGGACTTTCAAATCTATCAACTCAACTCAGGGGGCTCATTAGAATCCCCTTAATCCTCCCTCCCTTTTAGTGTCCTGGAAATTTTCTCCAGACAATATGCTGACATCATAGGATTCACCATATTCATATTCCATTACACAGGAATCACTGTTCTTTGTTGTCAGGCTCCAAATGACTTGATATCTATTAACCCACATATTATGTTTAGTTTTTTCTTTTCTTTATTGGAGTATAATTGCTTTACAAAGTTGTGTTAGTTTCTGCTTTATAACAAAGTGAATCAGTTATACATATACATATGTCCCCATATCTCTTCCCTCTTGTGTCTCTCTCCCTCCCACCCTCCCTATCCCACCCCTCTAGGTGGTCACAAGGCACCGAACTGATCTCCCTGTGTGATGTGGCTGCTACCCACTAGCCATCTATTTTACATTTGGTAATGCATATATGTCCATGCCACTCTCTCACTTTGTCCCAGCTTACCCTTCCCCCTCCCCATATCCTCAAGTCCATTCTCTATGAGGGTTGTGTCTTTATTCCCATCTTGCCCCTAGGTTCTTCATGACCACTTTTTTTTTTTTTTTTTTTTTTTACATTCCATATATATGTGTTAGCATACGGTATTTGTTTTTCTCTTTCTGACTAACTTCACTCTGTATGACAGTCTCTAAGTCCATCCAGCTCACTACAATTTTGTTCCTTTTTTGGCTGAGTAATACTCCATTGTATATATGTGCCACATCTTCTTTATCCATTCATCCGTTGATGGACAGATAGGTTGCTTCCATGTCCTGGCTATTGTAAATAGAGCTTCAATGAACATATTGGTACATGACTCTTTTTGAATTATGGTTTTCTCAGGGTATATGCCCAGTAGTGGGATTGCTGGGTCGTATGGTAGTTCTATTTTTAGTTTTTTAAGGAACCCCCCATACTGTTCTCCATAGTGGCTGTATCAATTTACATTCCCACCAACAGTGCAAGAGTGTTCCCTTTTCTCCACACCTTCTCCAACATTTATTGTTTGTGGATATTTTGATGGTGGTCATTCTGACTGGTGTGAGATGATATCTCATTGTAGTTTTGATTTGCATTTCTCTAATGATTAATCATGTTGAGCATTTTTTCATGTGTTTGTTGGCAATCTGTATATCTTCTTTGGAGAAATGTCTATTTAGGTCTTCTGCCTATTTTTGGATTAGTTTGTTTTTTGATATTGAGTTGCATAAGCTGCTTGTAAATTTTGGAGATTAATCCTTTGTCAGTTGCTTCACTATCAACCTCTTAGAGGAAAACATAGGCAGAACACTCTATGACATAAATCACAGCAAGATCCTTTTTGACCCACCTCCTAGAGAAATGGAAATAAAAACAAAAATAAACAAATGGGACCTAATGAAACTTAAAAGCTTTTACACAGCAAAGGAAACCATAAACAAGATGAAAAGACAACCCTCAGAATGGGAGAAAATGTTTATGTTTAGTTTTTAACTTAATTTTGGGAGGATAAATTTTATCCCTGTATATCATCTTGGCCAGAGGGTCTCATCTATAATATCTTTGTTTAAGAATGATTACTAATTTTATAGAAAGCATACTCTTTGTTTTTTTTGTTTACTGTTCAATATTATCTATAAGAGATATTTGTATACCTACAATGCCTTATCTTTTAAGAGTTTTATAGTTTGGGCTTTCATATTTAAATCTGTAATAAAAATGAAATAGAAATTTGTTGATATCTGACCATATTTCCATTTTAAATATGTTTGCTTATTCAATTATATTTTAATTATTACTGGCATAAATTGTAAATATCATAAAATTTATCATTTTACACATTTTAAGTGTATAGTTCAGTGATAGTAAGTATATTCAGATTATTGTGCAACCACCACCACTCTCTATCTTGAGATGTTTTTCACTATCCCAAACAGAAACTCTGTACACATTAAATAATAACTCATCATTGTTCCATACCCTCAGCTCCTGGTAACATTTACTCTAGTTTAAGTCTCTGTGAATTTGCCTATTATATTCCACATACATGAAATCACACATTATTTTTCCTTCTTTAATTAAGTATGGTAGTGTTTGTATTTCTAGGAATCCATTTCTTCTAGGTTATCCGATTTGTTAGTGTACAGTTATTCCTGCAACTGTTTTATAAAGATTTTATTTATGTAAGGTCAGTAGTAATGTCTCTCCTCACACTTCTCAATTTAGTAATTTTAATTTTATTTTCTTCCTAGTCAATCTAGCTAAAAGTTTGTCAATATTGTTGATCTTTTGAAAGAACGAACTTCTAGTTTCATTGATTCCTTCTATTATTTTTCTATTTTATGTAATTTTTATTTTTCCTTCCTTCTGCTAGCTTTGGTTTTAATTTAATTCTCTGTTTCTAGTTTTTTAAGGTATACAGTTAGACTATAATTTGAGACCTTTTGAATGTATGTGCTTACAGCTATAAATTTCCCTCTTATAACTTCTTTCACTGCATCACATAAGTTGTGGTATAGTTTTTTTGTTTTTATTCCTTTCATTTTTATTAAGGCATTTTTAAATTTCCCTTGCAATTTCTACTTTGGTTCAGTAGTAGTTGTGGAATGAGCTGAGTTTCCACATATTTGATAATTTTCCAGTTTTCTGTCTGCTACGGATCTCTAATTTCATTCCATTATGATAAAAAAAAAAGATATTTCATATGACTTTAATCTTTTAAAATATATTAAGACTTATTTTGTGGCCTAAAATGTGGTCAATTGTAGAGAATTTTTAACATCCACTTAAGAAGAATGCATATTCTGCATTTCTTGAGTGGAGACTTTTTTTTTTTTTTTTTTTTTTTTGCGGTACGTGTGCCTCTCACCGTTGTGGCCTCTCCCGTTGTGGAGTACAGGCTCCGGACACGCAGGCTCAGCGGCCATGCCTCACGGGCCCAGCCGCTCCAGAGGCATGTGGGATCTTCCCGGACGGAGGCACGAACCCATGTCCCCTGCATCGGCAGGCGGACTCTCAACCACTGCGCCACCAGGGAAGCCCAGAGTGGAGACTTTTTATATGTCTTTTATGTCTAATTGGTTTATAACATTGTTTACTTCCTCTATTTACTTATTGACTTTCTGTCTGAGTGTTCTATTCAATATTTAAAGTGAGGTATTGAAGACTTCAACTGTTATTGTAGAATTGTTTATTTCTCCTTTCAATTCTATTATATATTTTGGGGTTATTTAATTAGGTGTTTGTTATTATAACTTTTTTCCTGGTTTGAAACTTCCATCAATATATAATGCCCTTCTTGGTCTCCAGTAAACTGTTTTTTACTTGAAGTCTGTTTTTCTGACAATAATATAGCCACATTCCAATTCTATTTATGTTACTGTTTACATGAAATATCTTTTCCCATTCTTTTACTCCCTTATTTTGTTGTCTGGCCTTTTCCATGCTTATAACACTTCAAAGATGTTACACTTTGTGTTATTTTTCAGCCATTTTTGTCCTTATACCTAAAGTCAGTCTCTTGTAGACAGTATAAGGATGGATTTTGTTTTTTATTCACTCTGTCAATTTCTGCCTTAAATAGTTAATTTTAATCCATTTACATTTAAAGTAATTAGTGATGAGGAAGAAGTTATTTCTGTTGTTTAGCTATTAGTGTTCTGTGTGTCTTATATATATTTTATTTCTTGATCTTGCCATTATTAGCTTTAGTGCAGCATTTTGATTTCCTTCTTCTTTCCTTTTCTATATATTTATTATTTATTTCTTGGAGGTTACATTGGGGGATTAAAACTAACATTTTAAATTCAGAGGAACCTAGTTTGAATAATATCAACTTAGTTTCAATAGTATGCAAACACTCTGTCCCTATACATTTTTCCCATGTATATTATTATTGTCAGCCTTCTTGTGTCCTTATACATAAAGTCATATTACATCTTTATGCATTGTGCACCCATTAACATAGATTTATAATTACTATTTTATGCATTTCCCTTTTAAATCATATAGAAAAGAAGTATAAACCAAAAGTACATTGATATTGGCTTTTCTTTTGCCTATAGTTAATTTTACCTGTGTTCTTTATTTCTTCAGCTAGCTAATATTACTGTTGCAAGTTATTTTCATTTCATGGTAAAGGACTCCTTTTAATATTTCTTGCAAAATTCTGCATAATTTCTTCAAATTTGCTGAACTTTCCTTCTACCTGCCCAAATCTGCTGTTGAACAAATTTAGTGAATTTTTCATTTTATCTATTGTACATTTCACCTTCAGAATTTCTGTTTTGTTTCTTTTTTATAATTTCTATCTCTTTATTAATAGTTTCATTTTTCATACATCATTTGTTTATTGTTTGCTATAGGTTTTTAAAACATATTTACTTTATCAAGTTTGTTTCCATGCTAATTTTCTAAAAGTTGTCATTTTATTTTTAATGAAGAATGACTTCTGGAGTTTATCATTTTATCTAATTAAGATAATCGATTTTAATCAGTTAATGTGGTGGATTACAACACCAAATGATGTTTTAATGTTTAGTTAATTCAGCATTCTTGGGATAAGGCAACGTTGACCATATGTATTACACAAACATACACATACTCAAATGTTTGTGTATATTTACAAAGATATCCTACTAAATCTGTTTTAATAAAATATCTACACTTATACAATATAGAATTTAAGCTCCTTAAGTGTGGATTATTTTGCATATCTGATATACTTTGTATTTCTAACACTAAGAACAAAGCTTAACACCTAACAGATGTTCTATACATTTGTTTTTAAAACATAAAAGAATGAAGTGAATAAATGAACTTGATATAAATTTTATTTCTTCCACTTTCCATGTCAGGTTCAGTGCCAATGTACAGTTGCCAAAGAAAGAATTAATGAACTTGAATATTGGTCAATATAAATTTCAAAAATTTTAAATCAAAATGAAAATATAGAACAAAAACCATAAAAGAATATCCAAAATCTGCATGAGTGCATTCAGTACACTAAAGTATATGAAATTACTATCCCAAAAGAAGAAAAAGAAAACATGAGATGAAATAAATATTTGAAGTAATAATGATTTTGACAAAACCAAAACACCTAAGTGTGTCATAGTTAACCTGTTGAAAACCAAAGACAATAAGAAAAAATATAAAGGCCACTAGAAAAGAAGACACATTACCCACAACAGAACAAAAAGGAGTAATATATAATATTTCTTGTCAGAAACCATACAAGTAAGAAGATGCTAGATTAAATATATTTAATGTGTTGATTGGAAAATTATCTAAATTCTATACTCAACAAAAATACTCTCCAAAATTAAGGTAATATAAAGACTATTTTAGACATGCATTGAGTAAAATATTACCAAAGACTTAATCTACAAGAAATAGTAAAGAACAATTTTCAACCTGTAGGAATATATATATATATATATGTAAAAAACTTGATTCTACACAAAGAAATAAAAAGTATTGGAAATTGAATATATAAATATAAAATAAAATATTTTCTTTTCTTGTGTTTAATTGCTTAAAAAGTAACTAACCATTTAAATCAGACATAGTCACAATATATTATGCATTCAGGGTATATGTAAAAGTAAAACATAAAACAATAACACAAAGAATGGGAGAGCAAAATTGGGAATCTAGAGTTATAAAGTCCTTACACTAAACATGAGATAGCATGATAATTCAGAAAACTAGACTTATAGGGCAACTGCTAAAATATATTTTTTAAAGGTATAAATAATAAATCCATAGAGGAGAAAAGTAAAGTAAAGCATACCAAAATTTGTAAGTTGTGGTTAAAGAAGAGGTTGAGGGGAAATTTATAACATTTAATGCCTACATTAGAAACTGAAAATCCTAATATTAGCAATCTAAGCTTGTGAATTAAGAAACTAGAGAAATTAAATGAAAAATAAGAAGGAAAATGTGTAGTAAATCTTAAAGCAGAAATAAATGAAAAGAGAGACAATAAATTAACCCAAAGCCTCATTCTTTAAAAAGATGACTCAATTGTCTAGAAGAAATGAACAAATTCTTCAAAATGTACAATTTTCCAACAATGAACCAGGAAGAAATAGAAAATATGAAAAAAAAATTACCAGTAATGAAAGTGAATCAGTAATTTTAAAACTCCCAACAAACTGAAGTCCAGGACCAGATCTCTTCACAGGTGAATTCTACTAAGCACTAAGAGAATAGTTAACACCAAAACTTCTCAAACTAGTTCAAAAAATTTCAGGGGAATAAGCACTTCTGAACTCATTCTATGAGGCCAGCATCACCTGGATACCAAAACCAGACAAAGATATCACAAAAAAGAAAAAATACAGGCCAGTAATAATGATGAACATAGACGTAAAAATCCTCAACAAAACATTAGCAAACTGAATGCAACAATACATTAAAAGGATTATACACCATGATCAAGTATAATTTATCCCATGGATGGAAGAATTTTTCAATATCTGCAAATCAATCAATGTGATACACTACATTAACAAACTGAAGAATAAAAACCATATGATCATCTCAATAGATGCAGAAAAAGCTTTTAACAAAATTCAACAGCCATTTATGATAAAAGAAAAAACTCTGCAGAAAGTTGGCATAGAGGGGACATACCTCAACATAATAATGGCTATGTATAAAAAACCCAGCTGACATCATAATTAATGGTGAAAATTTGAAAGCATTTCCTCTAAGATCAGGAACAAGGCAAAGATACCCTTTCTCGCCACTTATTCAACATAGTATTGAAACTCCTAGATACAGCAATCAGACAAGAAAAAGAAATAAAAGGAATCCAAATTGGAAAAGAAGAATTAAAACTGTCACTGTTTCCAGGTTACATGATACTATAAATAGAAAGTCCTAAAGACCCCACCAGAAAACTAGAACTCATCAAGGAATTTGGTAAAGTTGCAGGATACAAAATGAATATACAGAAATCTGTTGCATATCTATATATTAACAAAGAACTATCAGAAAGAGAAATTAAGGAAACAATCTCATTTACCATTGTATCAAAAAGACTAAAATACCTAGGAATCAATCTACCTAATGAAGTAAAACACCAGTGCTCGGAAAACTATAAGACACTAATGAAAGAAGTTGAATACAATGCAAACAGATGGAAAGATATGCTGTGTTCTTGGATTGCAAGAATTAATATTGTGAAAATGATCATACTACCCAAGGCAATCTACTGTTTCAATGCAATCCCTATCAAAATGCCAGTGGCATTTTTCACATAACTAGAACAAAAATACAAAAACTTGGATGGCAACACAAAAGACTTCAAATAGCCAAAACGATCTTGAGACAGAAATTCACAAATTTCTAGTCAGACTGACCAAAGGAAATAGAGAGTGGTCACAAAATAGCTAACATTAGGAAGGAAAAAAAGAGTAATTAATACTTAACTCACAGACATTTATAAAAATTAAACAGTTTGTTATAAATATAGCAAAATATTTGCAGAATTTATAGATAGATAAATGCAAAACATTGAAAACTAATTAGAGAAAATCTAAATAAACTGAATGATACAGCATTCATGTAACTGTAATTCATGGACTGGAATACTCAATATTACTATGTTAGTTCTCTCTTATTTGATTTATATATTCAATATAATCCCAGTCAAAATCTCAGCAAGAGTTTTGTAGATAGAGAAAAGCAGATTCAAAAATGCATGTATAAAAGAAAAGGAACTTGAATAGCTAAAGAATTTTGAAGAGAAGAAGCAAAGTTAGAGGATTCACATAACCCGATTTCAAGGCTTACTACAAAGTTGCATTAATCAATACAGTGTGATATTGATGAAAGGATAGATACATAAATGAAACAGAATAGAGAACCAGAAATAGATCCACACACACAGTAAACTAATTTTCACAAAAATCCAAAGGCAACTAGATGGAGAAAGGATAGCATTTTCAATAAATTATACTAAAAAATGGCTATTCATATGACAAAAATATAGCTTATAAATCCAAAATAAAATAAAAATTCAGAAATCCACACCATTAAATATTATATAGAAGCCCTCAAAAGAGACAGCCTTAAAAATAGCCAGTGGTAAAGGGTAGAGAACACTGAAAACAATGATAATTAAACTAAGAGTTGGCCTTTCAAGAGAAACAAAAGAAGCTGGTAGACTTTGGGAATTTTTTTCAGTTACTGAGAATATAACTGTCAACCTAGAATATATATAAAAATAGACTATGTTTTAAGCACCAGGGAGAAATAAAGACATTTTTATATGAACAAAACTTAAGAAGGAAATTATAAAGGATATACTTTGCGCTGAAAGGAATTAATTCTACATGGAAAGTCAAGAATTGAAAAAGGAATGATCAGAAAAATAAATAAATAAATTAATTAATTAATTAAAATTCAGGTATAAGTATATGTGAAACAAATATTGGCCAGCCAAAAATAATAATGATTCTATACAGAATAAAATTTTATATATTTAATTACAGTACTTATATGTGTTGAGAGTGCAGTTATATGGGTGATATGTCTTAAAGTCCTTGTATTTTTAAAGAAGAAGATGATAATATCTGTTAGCTTTAGACCCTAAGTTAAAGAACTTTTAAATTTTCCACCACCAACATTTAATAAATATAATTATAACATAATTTTCAAAATTTTGGAGCTAAATAATCAATCTTTTAAAATTAAAAAGAAACTAGCAATGAGGGCTTCCCTGGTGGTGCAGTGGTTGAGAGTCTGCCTGCTGATGCAGCGGACGCGGGTTCGTGCCCCAGTCTGGGAAGATCCCACATGCCGTGGAGCGGCTGGGCCCGTGTGCCAAGGCCGCTGAGCCTGCGTATCCAGAGCCTGTGTTCCACAACAGGAGAGGCCACAACGGTGAGAGGCCCGCGTACCACAAAAAAAAAAAAAAAAAAAAAAAAAAAAAAAAAAAAAAAAAAAAAAAAAAAAAAAAAAAAAAAAACTAGCAATGAGAGGGAGTAATATAGAAATTATGATATAAATGCAGAATATAAATAAATGGTAAATATATAAAAAACCTTTTTTCAAAGTAAACTAAATGTTTTACAGTTTGAAATGAAATGAAGATCAATTTAAATGCAATTTTAAAAATACATTCACAAATCACCAGGGGAAAGAGGGAGAGAAAATTAAAAGAGGGGGAAAAAAAGTGTGACAATACTATCAGGCAACATTCATGTATAGGCACAGAGGTAAAATAATTCATACATAATGGAAATATCATCAATTCACCAAGTAAGAAAAAGTTTCTAAACATATATAAATGTAGTAACTGAGTCAAAACATGTTAATAAAAGAATTAGAAGAAATTGTAAAAGTTTACCATAATGACAGGAGATTTTAACACAATATTCTCAGTAATTAATAGGTCAATCAGAAAGGATGTAGAGGATTTGAACTACACATTAGCAAGATTGATCTAATCGGCAGATACAGAACAGCACACCCAATAATCACAGAAAGCACACACTTCTCAAGTATATATGGAACATTTATAAACAATAACCAAGACTAGGCTGTGAAGCAAGTTTCAACAAATTTAGAATAATTGATATAATAAAAAGTATGTTCATTGTCACAGTGCACTAAACTTAGAAATCAGTTACAAAAAGCGAAACAGATAAATCACATATATTTAGAAATGAAGAAGCATGTTTAAAATAACTCAGAGATCCAAAAGGAGTAATAATGAAGACTGCAAATGTTTATAACTTAACTTATCCATATCCTAAAATTATAGGACAGAAATTACAAATTAGTACTTATGTGAAAACGCACAGCTCTAAATGTTTATTTTTAAAATAAGACTAAAACAATAAGATAAGCATAAATGTTAAAAGAAAGAAAAAGAACTCTAGAGTAGAAAGATGTAATTTTTTAAAAAAGAAATTAAATGGAAAACAATGATGAAGTAGACAGTATCCCCCACACAAAAAAAAAAATACTCCTCTGTGCGTGTGTGTGTGTGTGTGTGTGTGTGTGTGTGTGTGTGTGTTTCAAAAGACAGCAAAATAGTCATGTCTGATGAGAACAAAGCAAAATACTTGAATAACAGGCACTGGTAGTATTTAAAAAGGAATAAAATAATATAATGAATAGCATTATTTCAATAAACTTGAAAATGGACATATTTTCAGAGAAAAATTCAAAACTAACTCAGAAAAGAAAAACAAAAAGGAAACAACTATCCAATAACCACTGAATAAAATAAATCAACAGATAAAAATCTTCCTATAAAGAAATATCAGGCTTAGATGGTTTACTAAGAAAAAAACTATTTCCAAGTAGGGAAAAACAGGTACAAATTTATTATATTTCTTTTATCTTGAAATAATTTTAGACTTACAGATTTGTAAAGATAGTACACAAAGTTCCCACTTGCCCTCCACTCAGCTTGCACAAAGTTTAACATCTTACCTAACCAATATATATTTATTAAGTCTAAGAAATTAACATTTATAAAGTTGTATTAGCTAAACCACAGACTTTATTCAGATTTCACAAGTTTACACACTAATATCCTTTTTCTGATTTAGCATATCATACAGGATACCACATTGCATTTAATGATTATGTCTTGTTAGTAACCTCTGGTTTGACAGTTTATTTTTCCTTGCTTTTCATGACCTTGACACTTGCAGAACATCTCTCACTTTTAGTCTGTATTATGTCTCTCATAGTTTATGAAATACCACAGAGGTGAAATGCCCTCCTTATCATATCAGAGGGGACATGTTATGAACATGACGTCATTCTTGATGTTAAATTTGATCACTTGATTAAGGTGGTGTCTGCCACTGTGAAATTCTCTACTGTAAAGTTACACTGTTTCTTTTTTGAAATGTTCGTTAAAAGCAAGTCACTAAGTCCAGCCAACACATTGGGAAAGAGGGAAATTAAACTCCATCTGCTAGGTGGAAGATATCAAATAATTTGTGGACAGAGGTTAAAACCACCACTGTAATCAATAAATATTTGGGAAGCTTTTCTTGAGGCTATAAAACTCTGTTTTTTCTTTAAATTGCACCCATTGTTTTGGCAGTGGATTTTATCTGCTGCAATTATTATTTTGGTACTCAAATGGTGATTTTCTATTTTCTTCATTCCTATAAGGTATTATCTAAGGAACATTTATTCATTTTATTCCGTGTATGTATGTTTCCAATTTTATATATACATATATATGCTCTAATGGTTTCTGCTTAGGCATTGACAGCTTTTTCAGTTTGGCTGTGTGTCCATTTGACATGCTTCCATCTTTTCTTTTTTCTCATTTACTTATTATCATTACAAGACTCCAGACACATTTGTACTTTCCCTGCTCCAGACCTAGCATCAGTCATTTCTCTAAGGAGAAAGTTATTAGAAGCCAATAAAAGGGTGCTAAGATGCTCAATGCTAGTGTGTCACTGCTTCTAGGAAATAAATATATGTATATACTAACACATCTATAGACACATCTCTATATTTCAGAATGTATCTTTCTGAGTATGTATGTATCTACCTTTGTGTGTGTACTCCTGTGAGAAACAGAGTTATCAACTAGAGTACAGGGTTTATGCACAGTTTTTCTCTTTAGCCTTACAGTATTTGGCAAGTCTTTGTTTTTCAAAGTTACTTAGGTCAGTTCTCTACCTACTTCCTTGAGTTATGTTATGCTTATACATTTGTAATACAGTTACATTAATTTGTCACAGTCCACATTTCATCCTAGGATTACTGGACAAACTAGACCAGACCATTTTTTTTTCAGCTTTCATAAAGTTCAATCTTTGACGTATACAGTTCTATGGATTTTGACAAATGGTTGGAGTCATATATCTGCCACCAGAGTGCTATATATATATATATATAGAGAGAGAGAGAGAGAGAGAGAGAGAGAGAGAGTTTCATCACCTTAAAATATCTTATATAGCCTCTTTTTAAATTTTTTAAAAATTTATTTATTTATTTATTTATTTAGCCAGACCATGCAGCTTGTGGGATCTTAGTTCCCTGACTAAGGATCCAACCAGGGCATCGGCAGTGAGAGCACCAAGTGCTAACCACTGGACCACGAGGGAATTCTCCTAGCCTCTTTTTTTAAAAAAAGTCAATCTCTTCTCTACCAACCACTGACAACAACTGATCTATTTTCTAGCCCTATAGTTTTGCCTTTTGCCAGAATATAATATAAACTGAATCATGAAATATGGATCCTATGCACTTATCGTATTTCACATAACATATCTCATTTAAAATGCATCCATTGGGCTTCCCTGGTGGCATAGTGGTTGAGAGTCTGCCTGCCGATGCAGGGGACACGGGTTTGTGCTCCTGTCTGGGAAGATCCCACATGCCGTGGAGCAGCTGGACCCATGAGCCATGGCCACTGAGCCTGCGCATCTGGAGCCTGTGCTCCGCAATGGGAGAGGCCACAACAGTGAGAGGCCTGCGTACCTCAAAGGAAAATAAAATAAAATGCATCCATATTTTTGCATAAATCAATAGTTTGTCCTGTTTAATTGCTGAGTTTTATTCAGATTTATGGTTGTAATACATTTATTTAAATCTTCATCTGTTGAAGGACATCTGGATTGTTTCCAGTTTTTGGAGATTATGAATAAAGTTGTTATAACATACAGGTTTTTGTATGAACATAACTTTTCAATTCACTTTGATAAACATCTAGAAAAGTGTTGACTAGGTCACATGGTAAGTGTATGTTTAACTATATAAGCAACTACCAAACTGTCATCATCAATTGAATGAGAGTTTTACTGCCCAAGAATTTGGTATATCTGTCTTTTTCACTACAATTGATCTAATAGGAGTTTAGTATTATGTCATTGTAGTTATAGATTGTGTTTCTTTAATGACTAACAATGGTGAGCATCTTTTAATAAGCCTCTTTGACATATGTATATCTTCTTTGGTAAAATGCCTGTTCAGATATTTTGCCCAATTTTTTAATGGATTGTTTATACTTTTATTTTTTGAGTTTCAAGTGTTCTTTATGTGTTCTTGATTCAAGTTTTTTTTCATAAATATGCTTTAAAATTATATTCTGCCAGTCTTTGGTTTGTCTTTTCATTCTCTTAACAGTATATTTCTCAAAGCAACATTTTTTGTGTGTGTGTGTGGTACGCGGGCCTCTCACTGTTGTGGCCTCTCCCATTGCAGAGCACAGGCCCCGGACACACAGGCTCAGCGGCCATAGGTCACGGGCCCAGCCGCTCCACGGCATGTGGGATCTTCCTGGACCGGGACACGAACCCATGTCCCCTGCATCGGCAGGCGGACTCTCAACCACTGCGCCACCAGGGAAGCCCAAAGCAACATTTTTAATTTACGTGTTTTGGTGTCATATCTACAAACTCATCACCAAACCCAAGGTTACATAAATTCTCCTGTTTTCATCTAGAATCATTACAGGTTTATAATTTATACTTATGTCTCTGGCCTATTGGATTTGTGTGTGTGTATGTGTGTTTGTATAAGATATGTCATAAGGTTACTTTTTTTTTCTATGAATGTGCAGTTGTTACAACACCATTTATTTCAAGGACTATATTTCTTCACTGAAATACCTTTGAACATTTGTCAAAAATGGTCTTTTATGTCTTTCCATTCTGTTCTATTGATCTGTGTCTAACCTTTCAACAAAACCATAATGTCTTAATAATTTAGCTTTTCATTACGTTCTGATCAACTATGGCCTTACTGATTTTCTACTTACTGTTAACATGAGTTACCGAGAGAGAAGTTTTGGAGCTTCAAACTAAAATGGTGGATTTGTTTATATCCCTTCTCAGATCTTCATGCAGTTTGAAGCAAAACTGGTTGTGCTGATGGTAGGACTGTTATATGTTCTTGGAAAATTCACCTCCTTACCGTTAGAGGATATCACTCTTTAACTCATAATATTCCTTGTTCTGAAGTTTACTTTATGTGAAATTAATAAAAACTGTTTTAGTGTTTTAATGGTATGCTCATCTCCAATTTTCAAACTATTAAATGCATTTACATTTAAATTTGACTTCTTGTGAACAGTGTACTTTTGGCTCTGTTTTTCATCCAGTCTAAAAATCTGCATTGTAACTGGTGTGTTTAAAATGTATTTAAGGTGTTATTGATATGGTTGGGTTAACATTTGTCATTTTTTGCTGCTTTCTACTTTTGAAAGTTATTATTTGTTTTCTGAATAACTATTTTTTCTGGGTTTAATTGAATTTTTAAAAATTATTCCATTATCTCCTCTATTGATATATTTTCAAAGAATAATAAGCTGCTTCACAACTTCTGCAAAGAACTTGTAACCAGATATTCACAATCCTCTTTCCCAATCCTTGTGTCATATTACTTTTAAGTATGTTAGGAACACACAGTAAACTGTTAATATTATTCTTTAAATGTTCAGTTATCTTTCAGGAAATATAAATAACAAAAATCGTTTATTTATCTTCTTTTATTTCACGTTTGCATTTAAATTTCTTTGCATAAATACAAGTTTCTAGAATAACGGTTTCCTTCTGACTGAATAATTTTGTTAATAGTTTTCATAGGGTAAGTGAAAGTGAAATGGCTATTGCTTCCTTCAGTGCCTTCCCTCCAAAAGTATTTACTTCTCTTTCACTTTTTATTAGGTACAAATTTCTAGGTAGACGTCTTTGTTTTCTCTCTCTTTTTTTTTTTTTCTTTTATAAAGATGTCAATCTCTTGTCTTCTTACTTGCATGGTTTCTAATGAAAAATCTGCTGTGATCTGTGTCCTTGTTTCTCTCTATGCAATGTGTTTTGTTTTGTTTTTGTTTTTTTTAATTAAGGAGACTTAAAGATTATCTCTTTCATTTTCAGCAGTTTGAATATGATATACCTAAAAATTCTGATATTTTTCTTTTCTACTATTTATCCTGCTTCATGTCCTCTGAGCCTCTGGGACCTGTAATTTAGTTTCTGTCATTAATATTGGAAATTTTTCAGTCATAATTTCTTCAAATACTGCCTACCCTCTTGTTTCTTTTCTGAATGGATTCCAATTATGTATAATTTAGATAGATTAATGTTGTCCCAGATATCTTGGGTGTTCTATTCTTTTAAAGTCACTCAATTCTTCCTGCAATTAAATTTTTGTAATTTCTCTTGATCTATTTTCAAGTTTACTGAATCTTTTTTTAACTTTAATGTCCAGGTAAGCTCACCAAAGTTACTCTTCATATTTTCATTCTTTAACGTCTAACATTTTTGTTTAATTATTTATTATAGTTTCCATCTATTTTGCTGAAATTTCCTCTTTGAACTTTATATTATGTACTTTTTCCATAATATTAGTGTTTTTGACATACTAACTTATCAACTATCTTAAACGTCCTATCTTATAATTCCAACATCTGTGTCATATCTGAGTCTGGTTTTAGTGACTGCTTTGTCTCTTCAGACTATTTTTATTATTTATTTTTTGTAAGTCTCATAATCTATTGATAACTGAGCATATTATATAGGACAGTGGATACTGAAGTAATTATTTTTAATGCTTGAAAATGAACTCATCTTTTCTTCTGCCTGACCTATTCATGTTATTTTAGTCTGCAATTAGTCTGGGTTTTTTGTTAGCTGTTGCTATGGTTACTGGCAGTTCACCAGCAATCTCAAGTTCTCTAGGGATACTTAGATACCTCATTTTTATGGTGTCAGCTAAAATGTCTCTTTTTCTTTATGTTTAATCATCATTTGCCTTAGGATAGTCTTACTTATCTTTAGATCTTCCCTTTTCACTGCTCCTCACAGAATTTAATTCACTTGTATCTCTCCCAGTTGAGTATCTGTTATTTTGGCTCAATATTTCTTAATATTTTCATTTCCAGAAATTCCATTTTGTCCTTTTTCAAACCTGTCATTTTGTTATAATATTTTTACTTCTACTCATTCTCCCAAATTTTCACTTATTTATATAATCATATTGTTCTCATTTTCGATTAGGTATAATTACAGTGTCTCAGATCTTTGAATGGCTTGGTCTGATGTGTGTCTTTTCTGCTCTCACTCATGATGTCATCTTTTCTGATTTTCTTTTATATTGCTATTTCATATTAATCTGAGATAATATGGAAGTTCTTTGAGATCTGTGTTGATATTGGTCTCCTCTAGATAGAACTTTTTCTTTTTTGTTTTCCATTCTGTTGAGAACCTAGTATTTTTACCAAATCAGAATCTTTTTATATTTTTGGTCTAGGTTTTATTTGCTTGCCTATTTTACAGTAACAAAGGTGTTTTGCATTTGGACTGAAACTTTCATAAAGATTAGATTTTGGTTAATAATTCTCCTAAAAGTAATTGTCCCAACTCAATGGTAATTTTAGATTGGCAATTTTCTTTTCATAAAGCAATCAGATAAATTCCCAATCATGTAAATTGTGACACTTTCTTTCCAATATTATATTTTTTTCTGTTTGTTCTTCTAATGCTTTTACAAATTTGTTGACTTCAAATATGATGCTGAATAGAAGCATTCATTTCCTTGTTCCTGAATTTAATCTCTGAAATGAGACTTCAATATTTATATATTTTTTCTATTCCAGGGAGATACTTTCTATCTGATTTAAAGATGTATTCCATTTCTACTTTACTGAGGCTTTTCATTAAGTAAAAATTCTGATTTTTTTTACTGAGTTGTTTGCTGTTCCATTTGTGATAACAAAGTCATTAAAGCTCAAAATGAGCAATGCAGGTTTTCCTAATTTTTAAATCTCTGAACAGTCATGTATGACAGCAATTATTTGCTCCTTCAAGGTTGGTAAAATTTACTTTGAAAATTATCTAAGTTTTTTTGTATTTTGGAGAGAGGATTTAGACTATATGTTAAATATCTCTAAATGTTTTTATTTTATTCAATCTTCTTGAGTTACTCTTATTTTCCATGAAAGTATCCATTTCATCTAGGTTTTTATATAAAAAGATTAAAAATTGGTCATCTGCACATCTGCAATAGTGTTCCATTTTAATATTTGAATTTATTATTTTAAATTTTTTCATGAACTTAAATGCATTTATTAAAATAGTATGTTATATAAATATGTATATATATTTAAATAGACTTCAATTTTTAGAGCAGTTTTAGGTTTATGGAAAAATTGAATGGAGGGTACACAGATTTCCCATTTACTCCTGACCCCCACACATATATAGCCTCCTCCATTATCAACATCCTTCATCAAAGTGATACATTTGTTCCAATCGATGAACCTACATTGACACATCATTATCACTCAGAGTCCACAGCTTACATCAGGATTCACTTTTGGTATTGTACATCCTATGGGTTTGGACAAATTTTATTGGAGGACAGTTGACTTACAATGTGCTAGTGTCAGATGTACAGCATAGTGATTCTGTTATATATATATGTATATATATATATATATATTCATTCTTTTTTCTGATTCTTATTTATGACCTTTCCCTGAATTTTTAGTCTTAACAGAGGTATTCTTTCTCAAAACAAGATTTTTTTAATTTACAGAAAAATTGATCAGAAAGTACAAAGTGCTCTCCCTCTCCTCTCATCCAAGTTCCCATATTACTAACTCATGCTAGTATGGTACATTTGTTATAACTGATGAACAAATATTGGTATATTATACATTATTGTTACCTAATGTCCATAGGTTCACTTTCACTCCTTTGTTGTACAATTCTAAGGGTTTTGACCAAAGTTTAATGTCATATACTTGCCAATGTATATGCATTATATCAATATATGGGACAATTATAATGTCATATCCATCATTGCAATGTCATACAGAATAATTTCACTCCCACAAAATCCCCTGCAGTCCTCCTATTTATTCATCCTTTCCTCCCTCATATCCCTGGCAGCCACTGATATTTTTACTGTCTCTGTAGATTTGCCTTTTCTTCAGTGTCATATATCTGGAATCATACAGCATGTAGCCTTTTCAGACTGGCTTCTTTAACTTAACAATATGCATTTAAGTTTCCTCTGTGTCCTTTTGTAGCTTGAGAGCTCATTTCCTTTTATTGTATTGTATTTATTATATTTATTGTATTTATGTATCCACATAATATTCCACTATGTGGATGTGCCATAGCCATTTTAATATTGATAGATGTGTAGTTGTATCTCATTGCTTTAATTTGTAATTCCCTAATAACATATGTTGTTGAGTACTTCTATTTCATATGCTTATTTGTCAAGAGTTTTACTCTTGTTTATTGCTATAACTTGCTTGTATTTCATTTGAATTCTTTTTCATTTAATTGACCTTTTACTCTTTTTTTTTTTTGGCATTTATTTCATCTATGCTTCTTTCCCCCTTAGCTTCTGAAGTTGGACTCTTAATTTATTTACTTCATATTTTATGTGTTTAATGATGGAATATATTTCAATATCCAGTAGTTTTATTGTGAGACTTTAGCTGACTTCTAAACAGAATTGATAGAGAGTTGTTGGAAGAATCAGAATGCATGTACTAGGTGAGGCACATGAGGAATACTATAAGTATTGTGGTAGGTGTTAGATGTATTTATTTACCCAGTAGAGAGAATGAGATAGAAAGTTGTAGTAAAGTCAAGCACAAAGTGAGACAAAGATCTTAGCTAAATATGCAAAAACCACATAAAACTAAGATCAGAGGAAAGAAATATGAAAGGATAGGTCTTATGCACAAAGAAATTCTTAGAGAATATTGTATGTGCTAAAAAATAGACAATTTATTTTCACTACAAATAAGATCTGAATTCACTGGTGTATAGTTCTTCAACTATATAGTGCCTCATCCTTGAGATATGTTTTTAATATAATCTGTTTTTAATATAAAGCTAGAAGAACAAGAGTTCTTATATTAAACAGAAATAGCTAGAGGAAACATGCTGGTTGTCTTTCAAAAAGTTAAATAGAAACGTGTAAAGAGAGGAAGAATCAAGTTTTTTTTCTTTTTCTATGTGAACTGGAAACAATTGAAGTCACAAAGAAAGAAGTTATAGAACTGGATAATTTTATAACAATTTCATTTTTCAACAAAATAAAAAGTAATTGCTTATGGTAAAATACAGCCCTCTCACCAACCCTGCCAAAGATTAATGAGCACTCCCCAGTCCTTTGACAGTTCATCCTAAATCTGAGTGCCTATGTCTTCCCATGTTTACATATATTTCTGTATGTGCATGTGTATTTGTGAAAGTATGAAAAAACATGTATATGATTATGTATGTGCGAAATTGTCCACAAAAAATTTGTATGAAATTTTCTATAAAGTGTATCCCAGTTTCCTAATAATTAAAAACACTGTGGTTTTCAAGACGTTTGCTTAGTAAATTTGTGAAGTAGAACAAGACTTTCTTTTACAAAATTTGAGGGGTTTTCCCACCAAATCCATTTTCTCTCTTTTTCTTTAAGACAACTTTCTCAGAAATTCTTATCCCTAATCTTTTAAAATTTTCTTAGAAAGAATTTGAATACAAAATATTGGCTTTATACTTTAAGGCAGTGTTTTTGCTCCTTTGGGCATATTTGCTCAAATCTCTTCTCTTTAATTAAGGAATAAAAGTCTGTTTTATACTAAAAAGTTCTAGCCACCCATTATATGATAAAGAATGGATTATAAATTGAAGAGAGCTTTATCATGGCAGTCCGACAATCCCAATATTAAACAGATTTAAGCAGATACGTTGACTACGAATTAAACCAGAATTGTAGCAGCAGAATTTAAAATGAAATGTTGTGAGTTTTCCTTGTCCAAATGTTGTGAACCTAGGAAAGAAACATCTGAAATATTGAATGGGTCTCTCCAATGCCCTTGTCCCTGTTACATCCTAATGCAAGTAAGAAGGAGTGGTATTGATGGGAATTGGCTCATTTTCCCTCTTAAATGTTAGCTCCACTGAATCAATAAGACTGTCAAAGGATGCAACTTTCTAAGGCGAGTGGAGACATTGGGAGGCAGTGAATACACAGCCTCTTTATTTTAGCAAGTCTTGGTGGGATATTTTTCTGTCCAAGCCCTAAACTCCACATACAAATTATTAGGAGATGAATGAGTTTCAGAGAATGAAAATTAAACTCAGAAGGTCAAGGGAAATCAGAGTCAGACAGAAGGGACCTCAGAGAAAGAGAACAAAGGCAGGAAAGACAAAGAGAAAAGAGGGCAAAGTAGAGAAAAGACAGGGAAACAGGAGAAAACATGGAAAGTCCCAGAAAGGCATGAGCAAGAATGGAAATGCCATTTTTCATGACTTTCTCATCTTGGGAGACCCCAGAGATAGCGGAGAGTATAAGGAAAAACTCCCTGCCAAGGAAGCTATTTTGTGATATGAGATGCCTCCAAGGTTCAATATCCAAATGCAATTATAGCACATGATTACTTTTTATCATACAGTGACCAAAGGCTGGACACATCTACTTCTTGAAATCCAGAATAAATTCTAAAAATTGGAAGGTGATGTACCCCAAATATACATTGTCTGAGTCTCTTCAAGTCACCCAACTTCTCATCATCCATTTAGTTTCTTATTCTGAACTTCCCACCTAGACTCTGAATGACCAATGAACATGAAATATATTAAGTTGTCTTTCCCTTATGTTCCTTACTTGCATAGTTTAGGAAATCTCTCTCTATTATTTAAGTTCAAAGTTGATATAAGTCAAATCAGCCTAGTGTAGACAAAAAAGTGCTATGGAAAAAGAAGTATGGTGAGTTGTGTTTCAAATGATTGGCAATATATGAATGAGCATAGAAAGAGATAGTTGGTTTAACTAATGGTAAGGCATGTCCATTAATTAGCTGATAAAACAAATTATTCCAGATACAGCATAGAAGACATATAAGTGAACAAAAAGACAAAAGATAAATTAATCAATAGTAGAACCACAAATTAATCCAAATAGAATCTCTAATATGTTCAATTTTCTGGGTATGATGAAGACAAATAGGCCACATTATTGCAATTCCTCTGGAGTCCATGTTGTCAAAAGCTCACAGCGCTGAAAGGGCTTATCTGTGATAAGGTCTCCTGTATATCTACAATCAGAGGAAGAAAGTAAAAGTCAGAGCTGAGGCTGGTATAAATAAGTACGATGTGTATGGGGGTAAAGATTTTATGTGTGGGGAAGGAGGGAGAGGCTGGAAATTAGATAGAAAAGAGAGATTCTTCCTTGATTAAGATTTTGTGGGATAGACTACCAAGCTTTGCTGTTTCCAAAACTTTTCTTTTGATCACCCTCTATTCAAAAACACCAGATCTTTATATACATCTCTCCCTGTTTCTATATCTATCTATCTATCTATCCATTCATTCATCCAAGCCAGGTCTGTTAATATTTTACCAAGGTGTTCTTCCTGTGGTTATCGGTCCATCTGCTACACATTTTGGTATTGATTTTCTTTGCTAGAGCCTGGTTGATATTCCCTTAAATACACCGAGATCTACAGCTTGATCTTCTGATCCTTATCAGTCATGTTAGCAAATCCTATGTTTTTTTCCCATCACAATATCTCATGTAGCAAGAGAACAAGCAGAGGTGAAACAGTAATGATGGCAATAGTCACCTTGAGGTCCCTAAGCTGATGTTCATTCCATAAGGTCAGGATATGCCTCTTAAGGGGAAGATTCAAGTAATATCAACCATCCAGCTATCCGGGGCTGAATCACAGCAACAGTGCAACACTAAACAGGAAGCTTTACTGCTTCCCTAATTACCTCCTATGAGGTACCAGACACATTGTTTGGTGCCAGAGGTTTTCACATTTATATTTCCAGTTTTGACCTTGTGTTACAAGATTTAAAGATTATTTTGATGGTGAGAAACAAAATAAAAACATTTGCATAGATGAAGGGCATAATTCTTTTTTACTTACAGAACCAAATGAGAGAAGGCTGCCATGCAGGGCCACACAGATGGTTGGTGCATCTGAGGACAGGGTAACAGCAATCTAGAACTGTAGGAGGAGGTGTATTTATGGAAAATATGGTGGTGTTAGTTAGTTTCACTGGATTCCTAGAGATTGGATATTTTGAATAATTCTGTGGGCCTAAGAAAGAAGGGGCTGTCCCTGGATATTACATGTCTGGGGACATCTTGAAGTTGGACATGTGTGTATTGTAACCTAGAAGTGTTAGACCTTGATAAGAGAAGTAATTGGGGGCAGGGTAGAATTGAGAATTGTTAGCCATGACTTCAAAACTGGGTGAAGACAGCACTTGGGAGATATACTGTAGATCTCTCCCCTAAACATTTAGCTCAAATATTTAACTTCCTTCTAGGCAGTTAAATAGGATCTCTAATAGGCATCTCTAACTCATAATGTCCAAAACTAAACTTCTCATCTTCCTAACCCACAATTGTTCTTCCCATAAAGAAGAAAATTGCTATAAAGTTGCCTTTTACCATGAGAAGTATCAAGTCTTTTGCTCATCTCTACTGTCTGATCTCCAACTTTTTCACCTTATGTCATGCAGTGAGATGACATGGCTGGCAGCTTGACTTTCTCTAAAATGATGTAGACAAGTGTTGAAGCAACAGAAAACAGAACTCAGACAGGTGGACCAGCTTTGACTTTTGATTTACAGTGAGCACCATCATAAATTTTTATAACATGTCACCAGATTAGGCTTAGTCAATGGTGTTAATATTGGGTGACAAGTCATGAATGATAAGCAGCTATAACTGAAGTTTCCCCCATCACACATTTGACAGAGCCAGAAATCTTGACCTGAGATAAAATACCAGCTGCTTGTTCACTGGCTACTTTAAAACCAAACCTTGCAGCAAAGAGCATGGAAGAAATGTCAAAAGTTCCTCAATACATATCTCGTAACACAAAATAAAAATTATCTAGTTGTCATCTTGGAAGGAATAAAAAGTTAGTCGTAATTAGTTTTTACTCACAGCATTTCAAAGGGACACTTTCTATTCCACACTTCTGTGAACTCTAGTCTACAATAGCTCTCCACTGATCTTGTTAACATTAAATGCATGGATAATAAAATTAAACATTGTGGTAATAAGATTTTTGGAGTTGTTCTCCTCTACAGAATCATAAAACTGAGGGACTAAAAAGAACCTTAGATTAATCTGGTCTAAAACCTCATTTAAACATGTGGCAACTAGAGTTCAGTAACTCAGAGAAATTTTCTCAAGGGCCATGTTGCTATTAAATAAAAAAGATGGAAGTTCACTGCATATCTCCCATTGGTGAGTCAGGATTCTTTCCATTCATCACACTATCCTTCTTTTTTATAATGATTCAACCAGTTAAATGAAATTGTTTTCTTTATATTATCTTTGGCTACACTTATAAATAAATGGGCAACTTCATGGTGAAAATGAAGATGCAATTTGAAACATTATGAGAAAGCAACTGGATTCAGAAATTATATTCTTGTATAGACCCAAAAAGACAATAATAAATGTAAGGAAAGTCAAAATGGCCAACTCAAATAGAGACAATTCCATAAAATTCTAGCAAACATAAGATACTGTAGAAAACTTACTTAGGACAAGGAGGTGTGGAGTTACAAAAACATCTATAAAGATTGATATCTAGAAAATATCTTCTGAAGAACAGAGAAGGAAAACTAGAAAAGGCTTCTTTATCATCCAGATTGTCAATAAAAATTTATTAAATAAAAAGTTTCAAGTCGCTCTGTAGCTGCTCACAATACTTAACTTTCTTCAAAAGTGTCAGGCAATTCATCAGTATAAGACCTTAATGCAACCCCAGTTAGAAGCCCCCTCACAATCTCACTGTCTATTTAATTTTCATTCATTTCTGTTGTGAGGAGATGAACTGCTGATGCCTGCTCTGGGCCTGGCTGGTCCCCATGTGGCCATCCTGCTGACACACTTCCTTGACCAACAGCTGAGGGTAGGTACAGCAGATATTCACAAATACAGAAGAGTGATTCTATTAAAAGGACAGAGACCAATTATTCTCATTAGTCAACAAGGACAGAGTAGGAACTAATGGGGCTTCTGTTTCAACAGAGGGAAAATTTAGGTTAATTATTAGGAAAAACTTTGTAACTATTAGAACAGTTAGGACTCTGGAAACAAGGTACCCAGGGAGGAAGTAAAATCACCTTCACTTAAAGGTACTTAAGGTAAGATTAGCTCACCATTTATCAAGGAATATTAAAAGATTATTAAATCAGGACAACTAAGAAGTGCAAAAAAAAAAAAAAATCCTTGTCTGAGAATATTGTCTGGCACTAAAGTTGTGTCATTAGCAGAAAGTTAGACATTAGTCTAGGCACTAGCAGTAAATAAAACTAACAAACACCTCTGTTTTCACCAAGCTTAGAATCTAATGTGCATGGGGGAAAGAAATAAATAAGTTAAATAAATGTCATTTTAAGTAGTTATAAGTGCTGAACAGAAAACTAAAGTGAGAAGAGGGATGGGAGGTTACTGGGTAAAAGGAGCAGCAATTTTAGGTAGGGTTGTTAGAGAAAGACTCAATGAGAAGATGGCATTTTAGTGAAAATCCGAAGAAGCAAAATAACCACAGAAATTCTGGAGTGTTCTGGACTAAGGGAATAGCACATAACAGGCCCTGAATAGAAACCTAATTGATATCTGAAAGAAAAGGCAAGGACTTCTTTTTATTTAGATTAGAGTGATTAAGGAGGAAGGTGAGCACAAGATAAGGAAAAACAGGTAACTGAATGAAGATGGAGCAGATCACTCAGGATTTGCATTTCAGATAGGACTTTAGCTTTTATGTTGAGTGCACTGGAAAACAGAAAGGATGTGGTCTCACTTGCAGCTGAATAAGATTTAGCTTTTTTGTGTTTGGAAAACACTAAAAAGGAGAAAGAATAGAGAAATTAATTAATAATCTTGAAGGATTTTACAATAACAAAGGTGAAAGAACATGAAAATTGAGATGCTATAGTGGAGATGGTTTGATGAAGTAAACATCTAGACTAATTTTAAAGCTATAGTCAACAGAATTTAATGAAGAGTGAAGAGAACACACTGAGGCATGAAAGGAGGAGCATCAAGAACAATATTGTTATACTGTAATCCCAAGAGTTACTATTAAAAACTGGTGCAAAATGGTATACTGAAAAGGCCAGTAGGGGCTTCCCTGGTGGCTCAGTGGTTGAGAGTCCACCTGCTGATGCAGGGGACATGGGTTTGTGCCCTGGTCCAGGAAGATTCCACATACCATGGAGCGGCTGGGCCCGTGAGCCATGGCCATTGAGCCTTCATGTCCGGAGCCTGTGCTCCACAACGGGAGATGCCACATCAGTGAGAGGCCCACATACCACAAAAAAATAAAATAAATAAAATAAAGGCCAATAGAAGAATTCAATGGAAAACTAAAAATTAAAATGAGATATAGGAAAATACACAAACATGCTGAAAATTTTAATATCCATACTCAGTAAGTAATACAACTACACAAAATATTAGTGAAGGTACATAGGATCTAAACAACATTATCAATGATCTAAGTCTAATGAATATTGATCAAACAGGAAAAAAGACAAGAAAAATCTTATCCTACTTTCAAGGTCATACAAAATATTCAACAAGATAGATCACATGTTGAGTAATAAAACAAGTGCCAATAAGTCTCAAAGACTGAAATATTATATAGAACATGTTCTTTGAACACAGCAGAATTAATTTAGAAATCAATCAAAAGAACGTATTTAGAAAATGACACATATTTGGGAATTAAGACACTTCCAAATAACCTATAAGCAAAAAAATAAATAAAGGGAAAATGAAGGATAGAGAGGAGAAATAAATAGGAAAATTCGAAAAATTTCCAAAATGAACAATAATGAAAATACAATGTATCAAAATTTATACAATGTAATTAACACAGGGCTTGAAACAATAAGACTTAAAAACAATTATCTAAATTTCAAACAAACAAAGGGAATATATTAAAAACAACTTAACTTCAAAGTAAATATTAGAAAGTAATAAGGTAGAGAGGGCAGACAGCAAAAGCATAAAGAACTACAATCCTGCAGCCTGTGGAACAAAAACCACATTCACAGAAAGAAAGACAAGATGAAAAGGCAGAGTGCTACATACAAGTTAAAGGAACAAGATAAAACCCCAGAAAAGCAACTAAATGAAGTGGAGATAGGCAACCTTCCAGAAAAAAGAATTCAGAATAATGATAGTGAAGATGATCCAGGACCTCAGAAAAAGAATGGAAGCAAATATCGAGAAGACACAAGAAATGTTTAACAAAGACCTAGAAAAATTAAAGAACAAACAGATGAAAAATACAATAACTGAAATGAAAACTACACTAGAAGGAATCAATAGCAGAATAACTGAGGCAGAAGAATGGATAAGTGACCTGAAAGACAGAATGGAGGAATTCATTGCTGCAGAACAGAATAAAGAAAAAACAACAAAAAGAAATGAAGACAGCCTGAGAATTCTGGGACAACATTAAATGCAACAATATTTACATTATAGGGGTCCCAGAAGGAGAAGAGAGAAAGGACTAGAGAAAACATTTGAAGAGACTATAGTCGAAAACTTCCCTAACATGGGAAAGGAAAATCCTCCCAAGTCCAGGAAGCACAGAGAGTCCCATACAGGATAAACCCAAGGAGAAACACGCTGAGACACACAGAAATCAAACTGGCAAAAACTAAAGACAAAGAAATATTATTAAAAGCAGCAAGGGAAAAACAACGAAAAACATACAAAGGAACTCCCATAAGGTTAACAGCTGATTTATCAGCAGAAACTCTACAAGCCAGAAGGGAGTGGCATGATATACTTAAAGTGAGGAAAGGGAAGAACCCACAACCAAGATTACTCTACCCAGCAAGGATCTCATTCAGATTCAATGGAGAAATCAAAAGCTTTACACACAAGCAAAAGCTAAGAGAATTCAGCACCACCAAACCAGCTCTGCAACAAATGCTAAAGGAATTTCTCTAACTGGGAAACACACAAGAGAAGAAAAGGACCTTCAAAAACAAACCCAACACAATTAAGAAACTGGTCATAGGAACATACATATCTATAATTACCTTAAACATGAATGGATTAAATGCTCCAACCAAAAGACACAAGCTTGCTGAATGGATAAAAAAAAAAGACCCATATATATGCTGTCTACAAGAGACACACTTCAGACCTAGGGACACATTCAGACTGAACATGAGGGGATGGAAAAAGATATTCCATGTAAATGGAAATCAAAAGGAAGCTGGAGTAGCAATACTCATATCATATAAAATACACTTTAAAATAAAGAATGTTACATGAGACAAGGAAGGACATTACATAATGATCAGGGGATCAATCTAACCAGAAGATATAACAATTATAAATATATATGCACACAACATAGGAACACTTCAATACATAAGGTAACTGCCAACAGCTATAAAAAAAAAGGAAATCAACACTAACACAATAATAGTGGGGAACTTTAACACCTCACTTACACCAATGGTCAGATCATCCAAAATCAAAATAAATAAGTAAACAGAAGCTTTAAATGACACAATAGACCAGATAGATTTAATTGATATTTATAGGACATTCCATCCAAAAACAGCAGATTACACTTTCTTCTCATGTGTGCATGGAACATTCTCTAGGATAGATCATATCTTGGGTCACAAATCAAACCTCAGTAATTCTAAGAAAATTGAAATCAGGCTTCAATCGGAGTGCAGGGAGAGGACTGGTGTTGGCGGCGTGAACACATCCTGCAGGGGGTTAGTGCGCCACGGCTGGCCGTGAGGGAGTCCGGGAAAAGTCTGGACCTGCCGAAGAGGCAAGAGACTTTTTCTTCCCTTTTTGTTTCCTGGTGCACGAGGACAGAGGATTAAGAACGCTCCTTAGAAGAGCTCCAGAGATGGGCGTGAGCTGCAGCTAACAGCGCGGACCCCAGAGATGGGCCTGAGATGCTAAGGCTTCTGCTGTCGCCACCAAAAAGCCTGTGTATGAGCACAGGTCACTCTCCACATCTCGCCTTCCAGAGCCTGTGCAGCCCGCCAATGCCAGAGTCCCGTGATCCAGGGACAGCATCCCCGGGAGAATGCACAGTGAGCCTCAGGCTGGTGCAACGTCCTGCCGGCCTCTGCCGCCGCAGGCTTGCCCTGCACTCCATGCCCCTCCCTCCCCCCAGCCTGAGTGAGCCAGAGCCCCCAAGTCAGCTGCTCCTTTAACCCCGTCCAGTATGAGCAAAGAACAGACGCCCTCCGGCGACCTACACGCAGAGGTGGGGCCAAATCCAAAGCTGAGCCCCCGGGAGCTGTGCGAACAAAGAAGAGAAAGGGAAACCTCTCCCATCAGCCTCAGGAGCAGCGGATTAAATCCCCACAATCAACTTGATGTACCCTGCATCTGTAGAATACATGAATAGACAACGAATCATCCCAAATTGAGGTAGTGGAATTTGAAAGCAAGATTTATTATTTTTTTCCTCTTTTCCTTTTATTATGAGTGTGTATGTGTATTCTTCTGTGTGAGATTTTGTCTGTATAGCTTTGCTTTCACCATTTGTCCTAGGGTTCTAT